>CM021100.1:777110478-777413276 GCA_007115665.2 Sequoiadendron giganteum
AGATAGAAGGAGAGGGGAGAGTGGGAGAGAGCGAGAGCGAGAGAGAGAGGAGTGATTGATTGAGAGACTAGAGAGAGATAGAGGTGGAGAGAGCGAGAGGGAAAGAGAGATAATATTTAAATATTTTATAAATTGGTAATATATATATATTTAAATATTTATGGATTAACTAAAATATTGAAATAATATTAAAATATTTATAGATTAACTAAAATATTGAAATACTATTTAAATATTATACATTTAATAATATATTATATATTAATTCGGTAAGAGATTATCATAAATTATACATTAAATCTATTACATTATAAACTTTATTGGATATTATATATATTAAATTATAAACTTAATTGCATTTTTAAATAATATATTAAAGATTGTATAAATTGTTTTAAAACTGATCTAAAAGATATCATATATCGAATTCAAATCCGATATCGGATTTGAATCAGATATCCAATTTGAATCAGATATCCGATATTCTGACACAAAATTTAATGCCTTGGTATTAGGCTCAGTATTAGGCTCGGGATTTGGTTTGGACCTGCCAATCCTAAAAAGTCAACACGTAAAAGGTGTTTAACAACTTACCTTATTTTTCCAGACTTCGCCCATGTGGGTGACAACTTTTATTTTACCTAAAATTCATGAAATGAAAAGGTTTTGTAAAGGAGCTTCTTAGATTTCTACCAATATAAATTATATTTTATTTAGAATCTAATAAATAATTATTAATTATTTTTATTAGAATTATGACTAAATTCCTGATTGATAGTCTGATAGAAAAACATCTATAGCTTTCAAACGGTATCACATTTTTTGAATCGAAAACATGCGTCACATTCTATGCTTTGCATACTATAGGATTTAAAAAAAAAATGAATTCCATTAATTTTTGACCAAGTTAAGGTGGTCAAACATATGAGTTTTTATATTTTTAAAAATTTGTAATAAAAAATTCATAATTAATTATTTATTTGAAAAAAAATTACAGAAAAATATGCATCACATCTAGACATGAGTCCTCTACTTATATCTAAATTTTTTTTTAAAAAATATTATGATTTTATTATGGTTAGGGTGGTCAGATAGACACCTACTTTTTATTTTTTCCCTTAAATTTTAGTACTACTGCATTGAAATTTCAAAGTTTCACCAAATAGATTTTTTTTTTACAAAAATTAACCTAGTAATTTAGAAACTACATTCAATTTTCCACAGATTTTATTCTTACATATTTTTGAAATAATATAGACAACTTATTCAAATTTTTATGTCAAGTTTCCCAACTTTGATTTTCTGAATTTTCATTGCCACTTAAGGACCTGTTTTTTCCATGATGATCCTGCACATACCCATAAACCCAAATAACCTTTTTTAAATCTTAAATTCCCCCATTTAATCATAAAATGTATTTCCTATATTAAAATCTATAGAAAGATACAATTTAACTCAAAAGCTCAATCACTCTTCTCAGGCTGACCACATAGGGGATAAAAGTTTTCTGAAACGTGATAAATCTCAACATCTGGGATTTGCACTATTTAATCAAAGACAAGTCATACTCAACTAGGTATGAAGATAAGGGTTTAGGTCAAGGGTTATCCAATGTGTTATCTCCTGTTAGCCACCGTCAGGGAAGGTATGCTTAGACCTGTGGAGCTAGATGGAGTTGATACTTGGTACCTATAAACATACACAATGGTGTACCTATGCATATACATATATATACATATTTGAAGCACATACTACATCTTGATAGTAGTTAACTACCATATATATATCAATTAATTGTGTTAGCATAGCTAATCATGATCAAATTTCACTTAATCAACAATGTCTAATATCATTATAAAAATATTTAACATTTAGAATACCAAATCAAAATCAAAATGCTATCTTACCCAAGTTGGGGTTGGAGAGGTGTTACACTATTTGTGATAGCAGCTACAACTCTTTCTCATGTACCATAACATACAACAATGTAGATAAATAGGTTTGTCACAAAAAATGTATCCTTGGACATTTTTACACTCATTTGAGTCTTTCTTATGGATTTTGGGCTAGTTTTGCCTAGAGTTTATGTTGTAATGTGGCCAACATATTCACATTAAGTTTTGAACTATTGTAAACCAATAAAACCTTTATGATGTCTTGCAAAATTGTTGTGAAGTGTTTTAACCCACTCACACTTTTCTAGGACCTTTCTAATGTATTTCACTTAAATAACATATTTTATCATTTACCAAGCCCTATTTCAAAGTGTTGTAAGGAGCTATAACACACTCTCACACTTTTCTAATCTTGTCATCAATAATTTGACCATTTCTTATGTTTAAATGGCCCTTTAATGCACTTATAGGTTATACTTAAAAGTGTTCCTAAGAATAATCTTATTAAACATCATTAAATAAACTTTAATTTCTGACACCTAGTAAAATTGCCCTGGTGGGACCAAGTTGCCACCTGGGGTGACTTAGTCCCATATAGCTTAAAAATCAAAATTATTTTATAATTCTAGCAAGATATTATTTTCCAGACCTTGAAATCAGCTTGTGATGAGGTATTTTCGAGAATTAGGGCACAATCATGTATAAATATAGGGTTTTCCTTTCATTTTCACCCCCCCCCCCCAACAATTCATTCTTCAAGTATCTCAGCAATCAAGAAATTATCAATCACTTTAGGCATTATCAAACATTCATCCATTGGAGCTTCTACTTGCATACATTTAGATTTATACTTCAAGGGTTTGGTGAGTTGTAGCATTGCATGTTGTTCAATAATCATTATTTTTTAGCCATTTCATTTCATTTTCAAGGGTTTAATTACCAAACTGAGGTTTGACTTAGGCAAGCCCCTATTCTCTAACCGCTAACCATTTTTCCCTCTTTGCATGTATGTTTTGTAGGTCTTGTATGTATATTTGTCAAAGATTAAAGTGCTAAAAGGTGTCAACAATTTTTCAAAGTCATTCAAAGTCAACAAAGCCCTCAAAGAAGCTTGGAGATCACCCACAAGTCAAAGTCTGTAGATTTAGATATGGATTCTTGTAAGAAGTTGAAGTACAGACCAAAATTTATAGATTGCATCTTCAAAATTCTTGAAAGATGACGGTGGAATAAGTTGCCATCAGTGGTGAATTAGTCCCATTGTTGGGCCTGAAAAGTGTTTTCTGCAATTTTGGATACCCAGTTTCCCGAAACCTATTCTGGTAGAATCTCCTTGAAATAGGACTAAGTCACCCAGCTTGGCGTAAGTGTCCTAGTTGGATTCAATAGTAAATTCTAAAGGATTCCAGAGGCTCACTGCATCAAATTCTAGTTTCCAAGTGTACCTCTCCAGCCATTTCCACTTTTGTTATTGTTTTTTACATTCTTAGGTCATTTAGCATATCACATTGTGTTTTCAAAAATCTTTCATTTATTAGCTTTGCATTAATAATTTATCTCTTTCATCAGTTTATTGAATCTATAGGGCATTTCATTTAAGCAATTTCCATTATATTAGCATTAGTCTTGAGTGAACCCCCAAGTTTTTGTGGGAAACCTCTCCTTTTAGGTGCAAAACCTTGGAAGTGCAAGAGAGCAATCTTTCCCCTAAATTTTTTGGTTCAATAGGATAAAATGATTGCATGTACACAATATGTAGGCCATGATAAGCACTAATCAACCAGACAAGAATAGGGAAAAGTTAACAATTGGATCGTAACAAAATCGGTTTACCTATATAATTGAATTTCAAGTAAAGTCGCATATACATGGAAATCAGATACCAAACTATATACACATTCACATAAAAAAATTGAAACACTGGGTATCACATATAAAGGAAATCAGTGTGTTCAATATTGAACACTATGCACAAACCGCATACCAAAAGAATAGCCATCAAATGAAATTCAGTAACACCAAGTATGAATCTCAATACCCTTTCTATAGAAATCAAGATACAACATAACAACATTGAAAGAAAAGGAAAATCTAACTTCCAACTAAAATCAGTATGCATCAATTTCTATACATACAATTTGCTAAGCAAGAAGCATGCCCATCAAATATACTACATTATATAGATTCTACTAAATGACATTATTTCAGACTCCAAGCCATCAACATACACATAGAAAAATATCATAAGTTGAATGTCATGCATAGGCAAGAAATTGAATTGTATCATACAATATGTACCACTAAAAATGGGACTGGTCAATCAAGAAGAGAATGGATGCATAGTGCAAAGCTTCAAAAATAAAGTACAAGGCGAACTAACCTAAAATCCATTGCAAACTGAGATGAAGTTGATGCCGAGTTCGATATTTTTCCACAAATCCACGTCTTTGAAACTCTCGATCAACTTTGGTAATTTTCCCCAATTCCAAATTATTTTCAAAAAATCAATCGAATATACTTATTTTTACAAAATAATCTTGTAGAAAAATTTTCTCTCGTTTGAAAACCAAAAATCCAAGATCAACCAAAAACCCCCCAAAATTCCCCCAAAAGATAATAATTATTAACCAAGGAAAGCTTTTTATTTTTCCAAAACAAAAAGTAGATAAAAATCTCATAAAACAACAAGTTTCCAAACAAAAACTAGTTCGAGACTCTGCATGAACTTGCATGCCAAAACCTTCTAGCTTTTTAATTGTTTTTACACTTTAACCATTATCTCATTCTAGTTAACATTTTAGTTGCATATTATAATATTTTCCACATTTCAATTTATTAAACTCAACACTAATAATTAATATCTTTAAATTTTGTTTTCGAAAATACTTTATAACTTAATGATTTAATTTAATAAATTAATTAACCAAAACCAATGTATATTTTTATTAATCAACATGATCTATTTCATAATATATTTAATTAACCCAATCATCGCAAATACTACTTATCACATGGTTTATTTAATATATATGTTTATGTTTAATCATCCAAGTGCCCATTTAATTTAATAATTTATTTAATACATTAATTCATCAAAACAACATTTATTAACCATCAAGAAAGTGTGAATCCTGGAGGGGCACTACAACTCTAGCAATCGTAACTCATTCCCATATGTCCCCCATATTTTCAATGGTACGATGCCACCCTTTTCACCTATCCTAACAACATACTACTTTATCACCTAACTATCCAAATAGATCTTTGCCTTACAATAACATAACAATATACATCATAATCACAACAGTACTAAAAAACTCCCATGTTCCATCTACAACCACAACACTTGAATACAAGTTAGTGCCTCTTCATGATAATAAATATAATCATAATCAAAATCATAACATCATGATAATAGTATGTCAGAGTCATGTGAAAAGCCTAAAGATAACCAATGAACTTCCATAGCACAAATATGCCCATAGGTTGCATCCTTCATCTCCAGGTTCCTTAGCCAAACTACCTGCACATCCAAAGTGAGAATGGAGGGGCACTACAATTACAACAAACTAAAATAATAGAACAACACTAATTACGAAAAGGAAAAAAAGTAAAAAAAGAAAAAAATTAAGAAATTAACAAACAAAAAAATTAAAATAAAACTACAAAGATAATGTAATACCTTATCTATTATATTGCAGTATTAGATAATTAAAAATTTCAATATCTCAATTATCGCAATATAATAGATCTAATAAAATACATTATCTTAGAAATTGAAATACAATAGAAAATGCAATGTATTAAAATAGACAATGCAAAAAAAATCAGAGAATTATAGAAAAATAAAATAAGAAGAAATTTTGTTAAAATAAAGAAATGAAAACACAATGCAAAAGAATTAAATTTCATACAATATAAGAAATGAAACGAATAAAGAATATTATTACAATAGAGTAAAATAAATTATATTGTAATAATAGCCCAAAAAATTTCAAAAACAAAATTGGTAAAAAACACCAAGGAAGTATAGATAATGTAGTATCATATCTATTATATTGCAGTAACAGATAATTAAAAATTTCAATATCTCAATTATCACAATATAATAGGTCTAATAAAATACATTATCCTAGAAATTGAAATACAATAGATAATGCAATGTATTAAAATAGAAAATGCAAAAACATTCAAAAAGTTACAAAGAAATAAAATAAAAAGAAATTTTGTTAAAAAAAAGACATGAAAACACAATGCAAAAACATTAAATTTAATGCAATATAAGAAATGGAAACAATAAAGAATATTATTGCAATATAGAAAAATAAATTATATTGTAATAATAGCCCAAAAAGAGTTCCAAAAACAAAATTAACACCAAATAATATATGCAATAAAACACATTATCAAAGATAAAATGGGACAATATAAAAAAGCAAAATACAGAGTCGTAAATACAAAAAAAAGATGATACAAAAAAAGAATAACAAGGAAAATGTTAAATAATGTTAAATATTTGATGCACAAGATAAATAAAAATAGATGGTTACAAAATTTGAAGAAACCCAATGAAAGAGAAACAATGTAATTAGAGAAAAATAAATAACAAGAAAACAATAAATAATTACGACGGAAAAAAGAAACACACTAATATTACAAGGGAAATAATGACGAGGGAATAAACAAACACACTTGTTAATGTTGTTTTAAGACTAGTATACATATCTGTATATAAAATCTATATAAATAACACCGAAAGATATATTCTTACGAATGTGAATTTATAGTTAAAAAAAGATCTTTATTTCTTACTGACATTGAGTTCATTTCACTGGAGAACACCCTAATAATAAAACAATTACCCCCAAAAGAAAAAACTTGTACATATTGAGTACATGAATTGAGTCGATAGTCATCCATGATCAAGCCTCAATCACTTATAAGCCGAGTTTAATCCTAGTGTGCAATATGGTATGCCAACTTTATCACAATTAGACCTTTTGGATTCTATTCACCACTGTTATGTGCTCCACACTTTTGTATCTCCCATTGCTCACAATTTGTTCCCAAACAAAAATTCACATCTCTAATCTCACCATCACCTATTTATATAACTATAAAATGTAGATCTTTGTAAATTTTGATCAAAATCTCATACCTCCAAATGGTCACCATCATTGAAAACAAAGGTATTTGGATTAGCTTCCACTGCCAACCAATGACCCTTATGCCACACTTGTAGACCTCCCACCTAATTTTACATAATAGTATGGTAAGACTTCCATGGTCATAATGGGGTGTGATGCCCATTGTAAGCTCCAGTTGTGGGCACCCTGGATACAAGTTTACTATGCCTACTTGAAAGACCTCTCTAATTTCCTTGAAGTATTGTCCAACAACATCTGTACTTCCATGAAAATTACAATAATGAGTCAATCAAATATATAGGTTTTAAAGACTTAATTTATCTTAACCAAAAGAAAATTAGATTAGTTGAGTTTATTTAAAACAAAATTACCACTTAAGCTTCTCTAACCTTGTAGATCTTGTGATATTAGAATATATAAATGGCCAATCTTTAGATTTGGATTAACTACATTCATGTGGTTTGGGGTTAATTGAAAAAATCCAATTGTAGGTGTGCATAGTTATTTAGTCTCTTAGCTAGGTCATTTTGTAGTTAGGCAAGGCTGCATGCTCATTTTCAGTAATCAACAGCATGGTAAAGACTCAAATCATTCAAATACAGTTTTGGATTTATATTTTAATGGCATTTCAATTGCTACAAAATTTCACTCTTGGATGTATTCATCTAGATAATCTCTAAATTAGAAAGGAAAAAATCATCACTTAGTACTTGAATATGAACACCACTTACATCCTAAACAATTTGAATCATATTAAAATGAGTATTTATTCACCAAAAAACCAAAATTAAAAGAGGATCGAAAAATTTCTTCTTGAAACCCTAATCCCCTCAAGGCTAAGTTTCCATTGATGTTGCCCTCCAATAAAGAATGCAGATGAAATACAACCATTGAATAGCCCGGGTACTTAATGAAATCTATAAAATCAAAGCTAGAATGGTTGTGTGTTTACATTATCATGAAATAGCTACATTGATTTTGCAAGTAGTCATGAAAGTCATTTTGCTAGTCTGAAGTAATCATAATTTTCACCATACCATTGACATGATCTTTATTATTTCCAAGATGCAAGAGCTGCAAAGTGAAGAGATTGCTTCAGGTTCCTAGCATCAAGCACATCCTACAATTGCACTTGTAGACATTTAGTTGAACTGGTATTCACCTTTGCATTAGGTAAACGGTTTTGTATAAATGAAAGAAAATGAACTCTAAAATGCAGTTTATTGTCTGCTCTTTGGATCTCCATTATTCACGATCCCCTTCATGCAAGGGGTACTTGAAGAAAAAATCCATCAATCACTCATTTAGATACAACAAAAGAGAATTTCAATCAAGAAAAGCATAAAATATTAGCTCAGCAAGTACCAAGCTATCAAACCTAAAAACTTAAGATCTCGCTCAAATTGAAAAATTGTGTTTTAACTTCGTTGGAAGTCAATAAAAAGATCCCATGCAAAGATAATAAGCAAGCTCACTTTCCTTATGAAGAATCTCATATGGGTCAGCATCCAATTGCATAGGTCTAATTAAAGAAAATTTCAATTTTGGTCAAGCTTAAAAAAAATGGATTGTTCACGACCCCTATCTTACAATATACACTTCAATCACCTACCATTTGTAGAAGGAAGCCCTGAAGTCTAGTGAAATATTTACAATGCTACAAGAGTGAGCCAAAAATTAATTGACTTAGTTGTTGCTATATATGCAAGTATATGCACAAGCCAAAACTTCTAAAAGAAGTTACAATTCTAATCCAAGACCAATACACGGAATGTGAAGTATGCTACATGAAGGACCCAATAACCATATAATAAAGCTCCCATAACTCTCCATGAGAACATAAAAATAAAGCTTTGTGACTCATACTAATACTCAAAACTGGCATGAAGTGCCAAGCCTCTATCTATGGCTCGAATGCTTCAAATAATCTCTCCAGTTGAAAAATTGGTCAACTTTGGCATTGAAGTTGGCTCCATATCTCACTGGATCCATAACATCCTTCTTCCCATACTACATCTTCTCCTCAGAGGAGAGCAATAAGAATTGATGGGCTACATCTAACATACTGGGTAACAGATATGCCTCAATCCCATGATTAATTACCTACTCCACTTAATAAAAATCTCAATCACAAACCTCCCATTCAACTCATGATTAAGTAAAATTGAAACCCTCAATTAAGAAAAAATAGATAGAAAGAACATTACCCTGAAGAATCCCCAGTTTGCGCAAACCTGGCCAAGAGATTATATGGTTTTCATTCGTTCCAGTTGGGACCCATCAAGGGATGAGATATCAATAATCAGTATACTCTCTCCTTGTAAGACTTGAGCTGTTGATGGGTGTCTATTCTGAGGAAAGACATACTTATCAGACATTGAATTTGTAATGCCAGCATCCAATAGATCTTGGACACTCCTCATATGACTGTGGTCATAATCATGGTTCTTTCTTGACTCGAGCACCATAGTAGCCATAATATCAGATACGGGGGCTTGCATAATGAAGATGTGTGTTCAAATCCCCATAGGATGGAGTGTTGAAATTGGGTAATATACCACATCAAGAACAAAATGTTAAAACCTCAAGTCTAGCAAACCCTAATCAAAGTTATATAGAAAAAAGAGATACCACTGAATCATCCTATCATCACAAATGAAGACCAGTTCAAACAAAGAAATTTTTCTAGACAAGATTTGAAATAATTAGCTAGTTCGCTAGCATTAACTATCGCCAACTCCTCAAATTGGCATAAGAAGTATTGACAAGTTTGATTAAAAAAATTGATATATCAAAATTTGCAAGATGAGTTCAATAACACTTCTAAAATATAGGGGAAAAAAACATTCCACCATGTTTTAACCTGTAAAGTTCACAGAGTAAACTTGTGTTTTGGTAGGATGAAAGAGTCCAAAATTCTTCTCAGTAATGTCTCCAAGCTTCAAATCTTCATTAAAATTGCAAACACAACAACTTCCATGGTCTAATTAGGCCTCTTGTAAATCTGGGCATTGGAAATATTTGCACCGCCATTATTATTCCCATCAGAAGACCACCCACTTTCAGTGATAAAAATGGGAATATATGAATGGACCAATGCTTCCATGGAATAAATGAGGGAATCTACAGAATTTAGCACAAGAAGTATTGACAAGTCTAAGTAAAACAAATGATATATAAAAAAATTCAAGATGAGAAAAAATTACAGCGGCTCCATCGACTCCTCCTTTGCTTGCAGAAGAAGTGGTTGCTCCATTTGAATTCATCGAATCTCTACCAAATCTACCCCAAATTTGTCCATACTTTCACCAAATTGTTTGAGATGGGTTTGCTCTATTTTACAAATTGTTCTAGATGGATTCTCTCTTTTTTGTAAGGTTCAACCCATGACTTAGAAGACCCCTTGCCTCCTACACCTTCTCTTACGCTTCCTCTCTAGTCTTTAGTGCTTGTTCTTTCACCTCCTCCATGATGACATACAAAAAATGAAGAATAGGAGATGAAGAGTATATGCTTCAGGTGATATTCACCGACATGTCTACTGACTTACATGGATCTGCTAGGTTGCAGGTTCATGATTAGCCACGTATCATTTGTCTGGAATGGCAAAGATTAGTAATGCAAAAGGAGGAAAAGATCAGTAATGCAAGAGGTGGCAGGTTTTAATGTTTTTTAATTTGTTTTTGATGTATATGTATAAAATGCCACTACAGTTGAATGCCTTTCGACGCAATAATAATATTGTCTCTCTTGTGGCTTTTAAATGGTTTATTCTTGTGATAGAATCCATTCCTATAGGATTTAATTAATGACTGAGGTCTCCATAATTTTTAACACCATTAGAAAAAATTCAAAAGTTGAAAGAATCTCTTCTATCATAGTGTCTACTAGCTGAAAGTGTAGTTCATCTATGTTCTACTTAATAAATTATATTGTTTTTGGAAAGATAGAGTCAATACAATCTCATATTGTTGAAAATGAATGGTCAACCTAATGGAGATCAATGGTGAAAAATCACAAAGATGGCATCAAGATAACCCATCCCTAGGATACAAAAAAAAATAAGAAAATATAATATAGGTCAAAGGAATAGCAATCTCATAAGGGTGTAACCATGAAGAAACATGAATAGGGATGCATTCGGATATATGTGATATAGCTATGATGAAAAAATGTGTATACTGCATCTAGATATAAGCATAGAAAGAATATAAGGATATGTGTGAAATATTTGAGTCATAGATATGACTGATTGGAAAAAAAGAGGAAGGGATAGGAGATGTTAAACTCTAGTATGATATGTGATATGAGATATGTAGCATATATATGATAAATTATTGTATAACTATGTAATGAATATATGTAAAGCTTATGAAGATACAATATATGTATGAATGATGTATATGTGTATGTTTAATTTTATTTTATTATTATACAATCTTACCACGTGTGTTATAAGTACCTTCCCTATCTATCACCATTGGTTTAAAAATAACACTAACATATAAATATCACAAATATTTGGTTTATGTTTTCTTGTCAAAATTTGGTTCCATTCTTATGACCCTAGTTATTGGTGATAAGGAGAAGAATGAATCTAGCTAGTGTTGAGATGAGAAAAAATACAAGGCGAGGGGATTATAGATGAGCATAAAAGTAATTGTGATCATTTGTAGTAGCACATGCACTAGGTCCCATCCCTTAGGGGGGATAGACATGTAGGGGCAATAAATGGAATTTAAAGGATCCTAAAAATATACAATTACTAAAGTAGATTTAATTTGATCTATCAAGGATTAATAAAAGGATTATTCTATAACCAAATCCAAAACACAAATAGGTAATAGAGATACCAGGAATTTTTTTAATAAATTAATATGGAATATGAGATTAAATTGTTGGATGTTATGGTTGCATTGCTAATATCTGGTTGTCATTGATGTTAACACTATTAGAATTAATGATGCTCAAGGCTGTATATGTCGAGGATATTGAGAAAATTGTAAAAATAATGTTGCTGACAACAATTGATGTTGAGAAGGTTAGAATGTTGGAAACTTATGTACATTGAAGATCTGAAGGTGCGCTTCAAAGGGTTTTTTTCTGAAGCTATCTAGTATGTTATCTGAAAGTTTAAGAGGTTCACATCAAGATTTGTGGAAGTTATGAAGATATGTGTTCCTACAGTTATTCAGATTCTATAGATGGTGTTCTTGGATGAATCAAATGAAATTATAGTAATTTTGTGTGCTTCACATGTATCTGTGACATTCATGGATGATTCTAGATCATACTCTATCCTTGTTGTACGTTTGCATTGATCAGAGTTTTCATGATCGGAGATTTTTTTGATGTGTGCTTGAGTTTTCATGTTCTTGGCCGACATGATGGTAATAGAGTGTTGTGGATCCATGAAGATTAATATTTTATTCTTTGGTGTGTTTGAAGGTGTTTGTTTGGGTCCTCACTATGTTGTGACCAACTTGTGTTGGTGCGCATTGAAATTTATTCATGTATTGATGCCAACATTTGTAATTTATTCTTTATTTGAGGTTGACTGAATGGTTGATATAAATCTATGTAGCGGATATATATATATAAGTGTTTGTTTTCTTAATTTATAGGCAATTATCAGTGTGTGCAAGAGGTGAACATGTGTGAATAAAGTTCAAATCATTTAAGAGCAGAGAAGAGTTTGAAGAAGTTTGAGCAGAGTGTGGAAGAGTGTGTAGAAGTTTTTGTGCACCTAAATGAAACTGTAATTAGGCTTTGGTAGAAGATAATTTATCAGTTCAACTTCATCAGATGGATTTAATCTAATTATTGTATGTATGGTAGTGAGCCTTCCTTCTGAGCAGTGTGCTCTAGGTAGCACACTTGAATGAAAGTGCATTCCTTTTTCATTCTTCATTCTACTTCTAACAGGGTATAATCTTGTGGACTAACATCCACCGTGGTTTTTCCCCTAATAGGGTTTCCACGTATAAAATCTTGGTGTTCATGTGTCTCTGATGTGTTATTGATTTATGTTTGCACTGTTATTTATCAAATCTGAGATTTAAGGTTGATTAATGTTGTATAAGTTTGATTTTGGTAACAATTGATTCACCCCCCCCTCTTAGTTGTCTATCCTTTTTTTTCCAACAATTGGTATTAGAGCTAGTTCCTCTAAAGAAGCCTAAAAAATTGAGGTGATCTGAGATGGCATCATACAAGAAGGATAGTCCTAGATTCGATGGTACAAACTACTCTTTGTGGAAAGTCAGAATGGAGTGTCATTTGAAATGCATTGGAGAACCTTTTCGGAAGATTACACAAAGTGCATATACTATTCCTCAGAATGGTTTGTCCTCTAAAGATGGGATCAAGCAGGAAGAATCTAATACCAAGGCTATTGAAACATTATTGAGTGCTTTTATAGATTCAAAGATGAAAAAAGTGTTATGATTGAAGACTGCATACTAGATCTCAAAAAAATTGGAAACATTGTATGAAGGAGATGCACTAGTGAAAAGTGCTAAGCTACAAAGTTTAAAAGGCAAGTGGGAAAAAATTAAGATGAGAGAAGATGAGAACATCCTTTGATTTTCTCAAAAAATAAATGAATTGGTGATGAGCATTGGATGTGTTAGTGGAACCTTGGATGAAGAAGAAATTGTGGCTAAGATACGTAGATCTATGCCTCCCTCCTACAAAACAAGAGCTCATGCTATTGATGAACTTAGGATAGTGACAAATATTAAAAGAGACATTATGATTGAAAAATTTGTTGCCTTTGAGTTAAGTGAATTTGCTGAATCTTCTCCTAAGACTAAATCTTCATTCAAAGCTATAATATCCAGAAAAAGGCAAGAAAGATACAATCTGGGTGAGAGTTCCAAAAGGACATTCAACTATCAAGATGAGATTAAAAATATTGAAGATGAAGAAAGAGAATTAGAACAACTGGAAGCATTGATTGTAAAAAGAGAAGCCAGAAGTCATGGTAAGTACAAAGGAAAGTTACCTATTAATTGTTTTTCTTGCAGTAAAATAGGTCATTTTGCATCTAGATGTTCTGAGAGAGTTTCCAAGTACAAACCTGAGAAGACTAGATTTCAAAGGAAATTTTATTATGTTGAAGAAGGTGTAACTGATGAAGAATCTAATAAAGAAATCGAAAATGAAGATGAATGGGTACTTATTGCTATCAAATAAAATGTTTAGGTGTCCACTGAATCTACTACTAATCTGAATGTTGAGAAAGCTCTTACAAAAAAAAATGAAGAAAAGGATGAGTGGGTAATTGATAGCGGATTCTCACATCATATGACTGGTGAAAAAAGAAAGTTTGTAAACTTGGAGGACTATGATGGTGGTGTTGTAAGATTTGGAGACAACACTTCTGGTGTGATTCATGGAAAAGGAACTATTTATTTTGGTGGTAAGAATAATACTAATGATGTTCTATATGTATAAGGCTTAAAGAATAACTTGTTAAGTGTTGGATAGATGGTAGACAAGGGTTAAGTTTTGGAAATATGATTGCTTCAGGTACAAAGAAAAAAGGTAATATCTTTGATTCGAGTGTTGCTAGTGAAAGTTGCTCAATTGCTTAGATTGATGTAAGTTGATTATGGCATAGGAGGTTGTGTCATGTGAAATTTGATAACATTGTCAAGATAAGCACTACTCAAGCAGTCATAGATCTTCCTTAGTTAGTGAAGCCTACTAACACTATGTGCAAGGAATGTCAAATGGGAAAGCAGACAAGAAATTATTTTCGGAGAAAATAGTATAGCTTTAATGGAGTACTGGATTTGATACATACTAATCTATGTGGTCCATCCAAAATCATAAGTCTACAAGGTGAAAGGTATTTTATGTTTCTCATTGATGATTATTCTAGAATGATATGGGTTGCTTTCTTAAAAGAAAAACATGAAGCATTATAAAAGTTCAAAAGTTTCAAAGCTATGACAGAGAATGAGATAAGCTAGAAGATCAAATGTCTAAGGTCAGACAGAGGTGGTGAATTCACTTCCTAGGAAGTCAATTCTTTCTATGAAGAGCATGGAATCCAAAGACAGTTATCTGCTCCTCGGACCCCTCAACAAAATGGAGTTGTTGAAAGAAAGAATAGAACCATTCTAGACACTGCTAGAACCATGATGTTGGAAGCAAATGTTCCTCATTTCTACTGGAGAGAAATTGTAAGTACTGTTGTGTATACCATTAACATGGTGTATTTCAACAATAATTCTGGTAAGACACCTTTTGAGCTATGGTTTGATTATAAGCCTACTATCAAGTATTTCAAAAACATTGGAAGAAAATGTTACATCAAGAGAGATGATGATATAGGAAAGTTTGATGCTATAAGTGATGAAGGAATATTTTTGGGTTACTCTACTAAAAGTAACACTTATCGGTGCTTTAATAAGAGATTAAAGAAAATGGTGGGAACTACAAATGTCAAAGTTGATGAAGATATTGTTAGACCATCCAGATATAGTGGATATGATTTAGATGATCAAAATGACAATACTAGCAATTATGTTTAGACACATAATCAACTTCAAATTGTTCCGGTGAACCAAGGGAATCAAGAGGTAGACACTAGCAGAAGTGCAAAAGAAAGAACACAAGAACAAGAAGTCAGAGAAAATCCTAAAAATCCAAAATATGTAAGGAAAAATCAGTCTGACACTCAAATCATAGGAGACAAGAGCAAAGGCTTACAAACTAGAAGAAGAATTTTGGAAGAGTATTGTTTATTTTCCAAAGCTGAGCCTAGCAATATCAATGAAGCATGCAAAGATGAACATTGGATGGAATCCATGAAAGAAGAACTAATGAAAATAGAGAAGAATGATACATGGGATCTTGTTCCTAGACCTCAGAACAAAAATGTGATTGGAACCAAGTGGGTGTTTCAGAATAAGCTAAATGAGCAAGGTGAAGTGGTCAGAAACAAAGCAAGACTGGTTTGCAAAGGGTACTCACAGATGGAAGGTATTGATTTCGAAGAAATATTTTCCCTTGATGCTAGAATTGAAGTAGTAAGATTATTTATTTCTTATGATACTTTCAATAATTATACAGTCTATCGGATGGATGTAAAGTCAACAATTCTGAATGGTGAGCTAGAAGAATAAGTCTATGTTGAACAACCAGATGGATTTCAATTAACTGATGAAAAAGACATGGTATGCCAATTGAAGAAAGATCTATATGGACTTAATCAAGATCCTAGACCTTTGTATGCTAGATTGGATAAATACTTATTGAACCTTGGATTCAATAAAGGTATTGCTGAAAACAATCTATATTTCAGGTTGGATCAGAATAAAGAATTGATCATTGTAGTCTTTGTTGATGGCATTATTTTTGAAGGTGATGATAATTTGTGTATGAATTTTGCTGATGAAATGAAAAGTCAGTTTCAAATGTGAATGATAGGAGAGTTGAAATTATTTTTAGGATTGCAAATCACTTAGTTAGATGATGGAATTTTCATATCTCAATCTAAGTATGTGAAAGAGCTACTGAAAAAGTTTGGCATGGAAGATTCAAAGCCAGTTGGTACACCTATGATAACAGGATGCAAACTTACACAAAATGATGATTCTCCTAAAGAAAATCAGACAAGATATAGGTAAATGATTGGTGGATTACCCTATTTGACTTAGACTAGGCCAGATATAGTGAATTTCGTATGCATGGTTACTAGATTTCAAGTTGATCCTAAAGAGTCTCATGTAACTACTGTGAAAAGAATTTTTAGATACCTAAAAGGGACAATTGATCTTGGTCTTTGGTATCCTAGGGATGATGATCTTATACTAAATGCTTTCATTGATGTTGATTGGGTAGGAGATGTGGATGACAGGAAGATTACTAGTGGCGGTGCATTCTTCTTAAGGAATAAATTGGTATCTTGGCTAAGAAAAAAGAAGAATTTTGTTTCATTGTCTACTACTAAGGAAAAATATATTGCTATTGCAAACAGTTCTACCCAAGTATTGTGGATGAAATAAATGTTGAGAGATGTCAGAATTGAGTATGAAGAACCCATTTCCATATTTTGTGACAAATCAATGCCATTAATATTTTCAAGAACCCAGTGTTGCATTGAAAGACAAAGCATATATCCATCAAGTATCACTTTTTGAGAGATAAAGTGAGTAACAAAGAAGTTAGACTAGAGTATATACCTACCAAGGAGAAAATTGTAGACATCTTTACTAAGCCATTGCCTAAGGATACTTTTGAGTACCTTAGAGGCAAGTTAGGGGTGATTTTTCCTCTTGATCAGAACTAAGATGCAGGTCCTTTGCATCAGTACGTGAATTCATAGCCATATCTTATTCCGGATTGATGTTGTGGTGGTTGTTACTCAGGGGGAGTAGTCAGATGATTCAAATTTGTGATCAGAGCAAGTGTAAATTTTGCATTGTTGTCAAAGGGAGAGAAGAGAAATGTGAAAAACATGGGAGAAGAAGGAAACATGAAAGAGTGCATAATCTCAGGGGGAGATTTTTGGAGAAGAGCTAGTTGGGTTGGTGGCATTAATTTTCACATCATGTGTCGCCATCAATGCCAAAAGGGGATATTTTTGGATTTTGTGGTTACATTTCTGATATGTGGTTGTCAATGATGTCAATACTATTAGCATTAATGATGCTTAAGGCTATATAAGTCGAGGATATTGAGAAAATTGTAAACATAATATTATTGGCAGCCAATGATGCTGAGAAGGTCAGAATGTTGGAAAGTTCTATACATTGAAGATATGAAGGTGCACTTCAAAGGGTTTTTTTTTGAAGATTTCTAGTACGCTGTCTAAATGTTTCAGAGGTTCGCATCAAGGTTTGTGGAAGTTATGAAGATTTGTGTTCCTACAGGTATTCAGTTTCTATAGATGGTGTTCTTGGATGAAGCGGATGAAATTATGGTAATTTCATGTGTTTCTCATGTATCTATAACATTCATGGATGATTCTAGATCATGCTCTATCCTTGTTGTACATCCTCATTGATTAGAGTGTTCATGATTAGATATTTTTCCGATGTGTGCTTGAGTTTTCATGTTCTTGGCCGACATGATGGTAATAGCATGTTGCGGATCCATGAAGATTAATATTTTATTGTTTGGAATGTTTGAAGGTTTTTTTTTGGGTCCTCACTATGTTGTGACCAACTTGTGTTGGTGTGCATTTAAATTTATTCATATATTGAGGCTGGCAGTTGTAATTTATTCTTTATTTGAGCCCGATTGAATGGTTGATGTAAATCCATGTAGTGGATATATATAAGTGTTTGTTTTACTCATTCAGAGGAAATTATCATTGTGTGCAAGAATTGTACATGTATGAATAAAGTTCAAATCATTCAAGAGTAGAGTAGAGTGTGAAGAAGTTTGAACAACACAAGGCATACAATTACAAATATAAGAGTGTGTAGAATTTTTTGTGCACCTAACTAGAACTGTAATTAGGCTTTGGTAGAAGCTAATTTCTTAGTTCAACTTCATCAAAAGGATTTAATCTGATTATTGTATGTATTTCAGTGAGCATTCCTTATAAGCGATGTGCTCTAGGCAGTGCGCCTGAATGCAAGTGCATTCCTTTTTCATTCTTCATTATACTTCTAACATGGTATAATCTTGTGGACTAACATCCACCATGGTTATTCCCCTAATAGGGTTTCCACATATAAAATCTTGGTGTTCATGTGTCTCTAATGTGTTATTGATTTATGCTTTCACTGCTATTTATCAAATTTGATATTTAAGGTTGATTAATGTTGTATAAGTTTGATTTTGGTAACAAATGATTCAGCTCCCCCCCTCTTAGTTGTCTATCCTTTTTTTTCCAACATAAATTGATGAGGAAATGTTTGTTGAAAAATATTTAGTAGAGAGAGGAGAGAAAATATCGTGGAAGGAGTGACAAGGATAGGGAAGCCTCATTGGAGCATGTCAAAATATTTTATATTAAATGTGTGGAGAACCTAGAATTATGAGGAACAATAAATAGATTAGTGCTCACTAATATTGACAAATAAAAAAAAAAAACTAGTAACCTTAATATGAAAGTAAAATATAATGCATATGTTAGAATTATATTGCATGTAAATGGTATAAATGAAATATACATATAATTTAGCCTAAATCAAATCAAATGCATGCAATCCTCAAAGTATCACGTGTAGTATGTTGATAGATTGATAGCTTGGATGTGGTTGCTCATGATTCCAATAGCATGATGATATGACCAAGATGATTCAATATGAATTTTAGCAGCATAACAATAACATAAGATTAGATCTTCAAATAGGATGGAAGGCCTTGTTGATGGTGAAAATGATACAAACAATGTTAAACAAAATATCTCTACTCTATTTCTCTTGAAAAAGAAAGACAACATATAGTAGCCTAACTCCCAAGGTCCTGGTAGTTGGTTCTAAACTGTCTGGTGTCACTCAATTGGTCCATGCAACTGTAATATTCAAGGGGCCTTTGCTGGTAATAAGGAATGCAAGCAATGACTTATTCATCGGACTGTCTTTAATGAAAAGAGGGTTTTGAAATAAAATAAAAAAGATAGATCAGGGCGTACATCAGTAAACATGAATGAAACCTATCTAATATCCAAACATATATCTTCAAAAATGAATGTTCCTCCAATAGATCAAGAAAACCATAACATGATAAAATTTACATAATACTTCATACTATTGCATGCATCTAAGGTGCTTAATTTAACATCACAATCACACATCCTAAATATTTCAAAGATAAAAGAACACACTTTCATTTGTTGCCAAGACCACAGATCAACAAACTTAAATAAATTCAATTCACAGATAATTTAATGAAATAATCCTTAAATTTGGTTTCTTCTAATGACTTTCATCACATAAGAAACACTCATGCTTTAGGATAATTAGTGGCATACAAATAGATTATAATTCATCAACCTTATCAAGTAAAACTCAATTCTAACACCATATTGCGTAAAAACCTGTAATTATATTCAATTGTAAATAACAAAGTATCTTTGTAACAAATACGAAAAATTATATCTCCTACTATCAGGTTGCCAATTCTATTCTCTATTAGCTGACCCTTACAATAAGATACCCCAAGGGTATTTATAGATATACAAAAATTTCAATTCCTTTCTATTTTAGGTCATCTGCCCTTTTAGGGTTAAAAGTCATCTTGGAAACTTAGTTAACTAGAAGAAAATAATGGAGAGGATAAAAGAAAGCCATGCACCCATAAACTTCCAGTTGTGCATGCAAAGAAAACCATGCATGTGTGAGATTATCAATTATGTATGCGAAGCCTTCTCTGCAATGTACTCATCATAACTAGAGAATACTTGTTGACGCACCTCCAAATCCGGTCCATCAACCCTACTGTCTTCAAACTTGATCATTACTAGCTCCGCAACAACAAATCCTCTCATGTCCTTTAGCTTGGTCAACTCCCTCTTAGGTTCCCTTATCTCTTCTTTAATATCCATTAATCGATCTAGCAATAGATCTTCACCATCATCTCCTTTTTGTGTGACCTCTTTAAACCTATCATCCCATTTTTCCTTTATTTAGTTCAAAGGCATGCCCTCCTTTACTAGTATATTAACATTCACTATGACAACAATAACTACCTCCAACTCCTCAAATTGTTCATTCAGATCCTTAACAGAATCTTGAACTTCACTTTTATGTTTGTATAGAAAGTTAGACCTAAATCGAAGTATGTTGGAAGTCTTTGACAATAAATATTTATTGTCCTCTTTGATTATTGACTGTTATAGAAGAGTGGACTTTGACAGTTTGCTAACCTCTTTCAACTTCTGATTGTATCCTCTGTATTGCTCCTCCTGGTCTCCCAAAACTTTGACATACTGGTTCATTTCCTCTATTATCTCCTTAGTCATTTTACGGACCTCAAAACTATTGTCCAGTACTTCACTTATTTCCTGATTTATCTTATAATTCCACCTATCCAACATCTATGCCTTACTCCTTATTTGTACCAAATCATCCACCTATTTATTACTAAGAAAAACTTGTGTTTCAATGGTGGCAATTTGTTGTGACCTCGAAGTAGAAATACTTTTCAAGAAAGAATGCAAATGATCTAACTGAGCCTTAAGCTCATCCTTTCTCTACTTGTCTTTCATCATTCTAGATTTAGTGGATGAAGCTACCATATCTATTAAATTCATCTACTGATCTCTGGTGGGTCTCCCCAAGTTAACAATACCCAACTAGTAATTAGCCAATTGCATGTCTCCTACATCCTTGTCCATCATTCATATGGCATATTCAACAACAATTTCTCCCCTGTCGGTGAGCCTAGTGGAATGTAGGATTTTGGACTTCTTCTTGGGCCTTTTTTTCTCAATTTCCGTCATCATATTGTCCTAATTGAGAGGCTATGAAGATGTCACTGATCTCTTCTGAAGATCCAATTTTAACCAAGTGGGAGCACCTAGAGTAGTGGTCATTATAGTTGAATAAGAAGAAATAGTATTAGTAGAGGGCGATTGCACATTTACTTGAGTTTGAGAATCAACCCCTTGTTTCTCTTGTTTTTCTTGCTCCACATTTGTCTGAGCAAGGTTTTCCATTTCATCAGCTCTTTGATGGGATTCTACCTATTGTTGTTGGAGTAAGGTATCAGCTTGTGCCTTAGCATCAATTACATTTTGCTTCTCTATGGCCTCTGCATGTGCTTGAGCATCTGAGGCTTACTTTGCCTCTTTAAATGGGTCCCATTTATCTTTCTAAGTTAGTACATGTTTAGTGTCCTCCTCTAGAGGCATATTTTATTGTGCATCCTTCTCTGACAAAGTCTCATCAGAGTCTGTTCCAACATCATGGATCTCCACCTCTTCCCCTTTTCCCTTCATGGATTCAACAATATCATGAAGG
Source organism: Sequoiadendron giganteum (assembly GCA_007115665.2). Lineage (NCBI taxonomy): Eukaryota > Viridiplantae > Streptophyta > Pinopsida > Cupressales > Cupressaceae > Sequoiadendron > Sequoiadendron giganteum. Next base: position 777,132,451 of record CM021100.1, read on the forward strand.
GTCCCTCTTTGCACATCTTCACTTTGCTTATTTGTAAGTGGGACTTGAGTAGAGGACTCACCTAATGCAGGTGTTGAAGCAACAGGTCCTTTTTGGGCCTCCTCCTCCTATGCCTCTGGTTCATCTTGAGCCGTTGCTTCAAGCTCAATCTCTTCAATGTCAGGAGGGAATAACTCAAAAGGCTCCTTGGAAGAAAATTTCCTCTTGATTATTTTGTATCGCTTCCCCTTCTTAGGAACCAGTTCCTGAGGAGTTTTGGTTCTTAGGATAGCCCAGTGAATACTTCTATCCAAAACTGGCCTCCCTATTTTTTTTATGTCAATGGTCTCCTCACCATCCCAGTCCACCAAATCCAAACTTTTGGTGCCAATATTTAATGACTGATATGATGGATCTAATATCACTCCATCATATACTAATTTGTTAGGGATAACATCTTTGATCCTGAATTCTACCATGAGTGCAACGGGTAACCTCTCATAATTTTTCTTCCTGAGGTCATACTCATCTTGAGCGTCACTCTAGAAATCTTCCAACAAGTTGAAATGTTTATCAAAAATAGAAGGAAGAAAGGAATTCATTTTCTTCCTTGAGTCAAAGTACTTTCGAGCTGTGTACAAACCTAGTTTTAGATGTATCAACTCACTGCACACTACCTTAGCTCCCACCAAATGTTGATAGTTGTATTCACCCAATTGCATGGGAAACTTATGACATCCTTTTTTGTGCTTCAATCCAAACCGGCCATTAACCCCTAGATCTTGATATACAAATTCCATTAGAACTATCCTATTGCTACAACACCTTGGGAGCAAGTGGGGATGCCCTTCAAATCCAGCCAGTCTAAAATAAGTGAACTTGGGGTATTGGATATACCAACATCCCCATTCCATGATAAACACCATAGCTTCTTACTTCGGTCTATATCCTGCATCTCCATTAAGTTGGTTAATGATTACATATAAGAATGCATCATTAATCCTTCTAAATTGTGTTTCAGACATTTTTATAGATAATTGATCATAATGGTCCCATACTTTCCTTTTTCCATCTGCTTCTCCCAATATCCCCACTCTATTTAAACCTGGGAATATACCTCCTCTACTTGGTACATAAACAACATAAGAAGTCATAAAGAAGCATTTGGTTTCCCTTATCCTTGTTAACTAGTCATGAATAGCATCAAAGACAACCATTGGCCAATCAAACTGTCGGTTGCCATTAAAGATGGTTTGGATGAAGGGAAACATCCATTCTTTGAAATGAAATGCATCCCTCTTCCCAAAGACTCTAGACAAAATCATGATCAGGTCTGATACTTCTTTGTAGAATTTTCTCCTCTTTGGTTGATCATGGAGTTTGGTCAGAGACTTCTTCTCTGTTCTCAACCACTTTTTGTTCAAGTGAGCTTTGTTGGCCTCCTTGTATTTGCTATATTTCTCTAAAGATTCTACCTCCTTTAACTGTACCAAGTTCTTTGTATCCAGGACACTAAACATGTGTTGAAACATTTGAGGAGTTAAATCAATATTAACATTGTCCTCCAAATCCATACATTGCCTAGTGGCTGGATTGTAAGCCCATGCTGCTATGTGAATCAACTTTGGGCACTGGATAGATAGAGGAAATAAGGTGATATGAGCCAAGACAGAATCAACTATTCTTTAAGTTCTCCTTGTTATATCCTCTGTGAATGTTTCTGAATACAACTCCCCAAAATTTTATGAGCCCAGATTGGTGTCAGTTATATCAGACCAATCTAATTCCAATTTAATTGCACTGACAACAGGACCCCTATGATTATACCTCAAAGTATAAGGTAGATGCTTTGGGTTTATCTTCTATAGCTTAGTTGCTGCCTTCGATGTTTCTGTAGGCCGATTGCTTTGGGAGGCTTCTCCTAATACCCCTGACATCATTTAGCTTTCCTACAACAAAAATTGCAATTAGATCCTTAAATAAACATCACAAAATATGCTTTAAACCCTTACCCTTTATATATATATCGGAGGTGGAACCAAACATAAAAAAATTCTAAACAATCTCCTTTAAAACACTGTCGGGCTCGGGGCCAAAACCAATCATTGAGATTTCAATAATAATAAGCGGGATCAGAGTCATATTTGTCATGGTGATCCAAACTGGAACCAGAATGGAAACTGATTTGGTTTCTTTCATATTTTCTAATTTCATATTCAGTATCGGTTTCGCTTCCGCTTTCACCTAGGTTATCGTTATTTTGAAAGAATGATTCTCACTATAAGCGGAGTTAGAGATGGGATGCAAATGGAATCGATACTCATTGGAAAACATGGTTCAAAGTCTAGATTGGTTATGATCCTGCTTCTGCCTAAAATAACCATTATGTCATAAGTGTTTTTTAACAGTTTGATAGATAACTTCATGATTTAAGGGCTAGGTCATATCAAAACAAAAAGGGGCTGAAATATATCCTAATAAGACCTTCCCCATATGACCGAGAGGTGACTGTACCTTTTAGGGCATCATATTTTAAAACTAGGAACACAAAAATGCCTCAAAACCCTAAACTAAAAACCCTCGATATATAATAACTAGGGCACAAATTTAACCCTTCTAAATTAACCAGATTAAATGCAAAACCAGATTCCTAAGCAAAAACAAGAATTTAACAAACTCTACTCACTGTGGAACCATAATTAACCTACGTATTTAAAAAAACTAGAGCACCACGATTCGGTCATGACTAGAGCGTGAAAACGACTGTGTTGAAAAACAAACAGACGAGAAACAACCAAAAACGTTAAATGAAAACAAGAAAACTTAAACAAAAGAGAAACAATCCAAAACACACAAACTTATAGAGGAAATCGCATGAAACCAAACAATCCAAGATGAACAGAAACGAAAAAATACGAAAATAAAAAAGAAGAATGAGAATAGAAAACCCTTCTTGGAACACAAATAAATAGGCTAACCTCCGGAAGAAATTTGTGTGCAATTGTCTCTCTATCAATCGATTCACTCGCAAAAAAGCTTCACTACAACTATGGTTCACTCTTCAATCTCTTAACAATAATGGTAATAACTATGCGTTAATCCCTAATTAAGGTAAAAATCCGGGTTTCACACATGCATGACACGTATTATTAATGCAATAAATGTTGTAGAGCAGAGTCAGAACTATAGAAAGAACTGGCACATTACTGTCGTGTGCCTTCAGTAAAGGTCAACGACCAAGAAATGGCAAGAGCAGAATCAAAATTAAAACTAATTTGGAAACTTGTTTAACTTTCCAACTTGGTTCTTGTTCCGGGTCCGGTTCCGATGACAAAGAAGAAAGTGAAACAAAACAACAAAATAAAAACAAAAAGACCGAAACAAAAAAAATTAACACACAAAACCTAGTTAAAACGAAAGACCAAGAAGCGGAGGCGGAGGCAGGATGGAAATGGATTTTGAAAATTTTGAATAAATATGCACTTAACTTCCACTCCGGCTTCAGCTCTGACAAATACAAAATAAAAATTTCAAAAGAAAGACTATCAGGATGGGGATCAGAATGAATTTTGAAAGAAGTTTCAAAACCCAATTTAGTTCTGGCTCCGATTCCGACAAAATAAACTAAAGAAAAACAAAGTATTGGAAAAGCAAGACTCCAAACTTTGTTTGAAAAAAAAACAATCATAAAAACATAAAGGGGCACCCATTTTGACCAAGGCAAAAGATTGGGTGTTTATGCAAGGCATAACAAATGGCGAATCGGCTTGGAAAATGCTTTACGCATTTCCAAGATACCCAAAGAAAATTTCAGTCACCCTAAAACTACCTGATTTATGAAGCATGCTAACTTCACTAAGATCAGACATATCTAGAATAAGATTGAGCTAGAATCTCAGATGTATGTTCTCATGATTTATTTCTAAATCTAAGTGTGTGCATATATTGTGCATCATTCTTTATAGATACTTTCTCTATTCCTGAACAACTATACCTAAGATTCAAGCTACATAGGTTGAGTCCTTTAACTATCGTGTAATAAAATCCTGGGTATTGCTCCGCTGCCAGACAGGCATCCATAGCCCTGATGGAGATACCTCTACTTCTCTCAAAGCATTGCTCTACTACCAAATAGGAATACATAGCCCCAATAGAGATACTTAATTACCCATTTGATATTGAGTTTTCCTTTGAAGTTTCTTTCTTCTCATTATCATTCTTTTGATCAAGCTTCATTTGTGGAAATATTTAATGCACCTTCCTCAATACCCAGATCCAACGGATTTGAAATGTGGGTTGAGAACTATAATGGATTTCATGATAGTCTTGGAATCGTATTTTTCACTTGCAGAACCATCCTAAAATAAATAGGCATTTACTTAGGCAGATGTTTTTTCTAATTTTGTGACAAATTTTTTATCCTAATTCATGAGATATTCACAGTGTATCTTCTATCCTTAATAGCTTTTCAAACCCAGATGAGAATGATAATAAAACATAAGTGTTAGATCAAAATCCTTTTCAATGGTGATGATGAAAATACCTAAACCAATTTCTCTCCTAGTACTAGTAGCATACTTTGAATAACAACCCCTTGTCTTGAGATGAAAAAAATGAGGATCCCTGATAGGGTAGGGTTGGAGGAATCACTCCATGATTCCTACTCTACGTCTTACTTGGAAGACCCCTATGGTGTCACACTTCACCACCACAACCTATAGGACCTAACTCTTGACTAGGCTCCCCTAGTTCTCCTTGCCAACCCAACTACCAAGTCAAATCCTACATACCAAGCCAACCTTCGTGCAATGCTTCAACTCTTCCTTAGCCCTTAATCCACCCTAAAGGCTAACATACCCCAAGAACTACAACTTAGCTTTGCAGGGGTGTGGAGAAGTTTCCAAAATCTTCAAACCATCCTCCTAGGGTTCTTGAAGGTCCACCAAGCTCCATTTACAAGTCGCTTCCACCAAACCCTCATTTAGGGTTAAAAAGGCTACTAGCCTAGGAATTCCATTTAGGCCTCCATCTCCAAGAAATTAGACTTGTTCTCCTAAGTTCTCCAAAGAACACCCAATATTCCTTTGAGTTTCTTAGTGCCCATTCCCACCTCTCAATTATTTTTGGGGTTTTAAGCATCCACTACCCGTACAGTACCCCAAACTGGAAATGAACAAGAACCTAGGTTATTGTGGGTCTTTCCTGGCTTCTCTACAGAAATTTAAGAATTCCTCTCACCACTTAGGTTGATGGAGCTTCTTCCTCCATGCTATGCCTTTGAAAGGCTCATACCTTCCCTCTCCACACAGTGATTTTCCAGGAGATGGACACCCCTGCAAGTCAAGTTCTCTGCACTTCTTGTCTTTCCTAGCCAGACACTATCAGGCTCGCCTAGGAGAAGACTTCCACACTAATACCCTGACTCCTAAAGATGCATAACCCTACCATATTTATAGCCATGGGGTCTAGTCACAATTCCCAAAGGCTCGTACACTAAGTACATTGGGAATGTGAACTAAACCTCCATTCTTCACATTCTGTCTGTCAGAATAGCAACTAAAAGAAACAAGCTAACTACAAAAGAATGCTTGAAAAGAACAAACTAACTATCTATTGTTCCACACAATGCTTGAAAGACAATTGCACTACATCCTACACTACTCACAGTGCCCTGATCAAACCATTAATACACAAATCTAAAGCAAAAACCAAAAAATTCACCCTAAACACCATTGTTTTCTTGATTACAAAAATCCAAACCAAACTCCAATGCTTACAACCTTTTTTCAGGTCGAGGCACACTATTTATAGGTCCCACATTTAGTTAAGCTCGATCTTAACTACTCCATGGCCCCTTGTGGCTTCCATTAAGCCTTATTTGTAAAAGTTTAGAGAATCTAACACCTAGAAAGGTCTACAAAGGTCCTAAACTATCCTTGTAGCTAAACCTCAACCTATCAAATGGTCAACATGACCTTTACTAACACAATACATGATCTCAAATGCCTCTAAGGCACAAACTGAAAGAAATAGGAAGAGATTGCTACATTTGGCCTAAACAAGTTGCCAAATCATGACCTTCTAGTCAACTTTCCTAGGTGAACTATGGGGTGCTCCTGCACCATTCTCCGCCTTTGCACAAACATTAAGGAATGTGGGGAGAGATCAGAGATGGTTCAATACCCTTCTTCTTGAACTGAGCTTCATCTAGCCATGTAACCTTAGATTCATGTTTGTTCTTCCATTTTATAAGATGCTCCATGTACACCCTATGCCTTGTAGACTTCTTCACTCTTGACTCCAAGATGCTCTCTACTTTTAGCTTGTCTTGAGTAGGTAAGGCTATGTTGCTTACATCCTTGAAGATATCCCTATTGTTCCCTTATATTTGATCAGATCTGCTACATTGAACATTGGTGAAATCCCTAAATCTGTAGGTAACTCCACCTTGTATGCATTCTTCCCATATTTGGCTAACACCTTGCATGGTCCCACTCTTTTCATCTGCAATTTGGTTGATGTTCCCTTCTGTAATCTAGATTTGTTGAGGTGGACCATGACATAGTATCCTACTGCAAATTGTTGATCTTTTCTAGACATATCCACCTTATCTTTCAACTTTTGAGTAGCCTCAATGACTGTCTTCTTCACTTGCTCCTGAATCTCCTTCATGGTCTGAGAGAAATCCTCTGCATGTCCACTCCTATGCTCCATAGCTCCTAGATCCCTAAGCTCACATACACCTCTTGGATGCATTCCATACACTATTTCAAAAGGACTCTTCCCTATGGTTTGGTTCACACTGTCATTATATACATACTCATCTTGTGATATAACCATGTCCCATGTTTGTCCATACTCTTTGGTTAGGCATCTTAGAAGGTTACCTAACACCCTATTAACCACCTCTATTTTTCCATCCGTCTGACAATGGTAAGCTGATCGAAAAGATAGGATGGTACCTAATCTACTCCATAGAGTCTTCCAAAAGTGACTCATGAACTTCACATCCCTGTCCGAGACAATGCTCAATGGCAATCAATGGATCCTTATAATTTTCTTGAAGAAAAGGTGAGCAATATAGCTAGCATCATGGGTGGTTTTGCAAGGGATAAAGTGACTCATCTTACTGAATCTATCTACCACCACATAGACACTATCAAACCCTATCTTGGTCTTAGGGAGTCCTACCACAAAGTCCATGCTAACACACTCCCATGGTCTATTAGGAATGCGTAGGGGTTGATATAAACTTGCATTACTAGCTCCTCCCTTAGCTTTCATACATACTACACACTACTCCACATACCTCTTGACATCCCTTGATAGCTTAGGCCAATAGTAGAACCTTTGCACTGGTTCCATTGTTTTGTTGATGCCAAAATGTCCACTAAGACTACCATTATGCTTTTCCTGGATGAGGTTTTCTCATTGATCCTTTTGGAACACATAACTGATTCCCCTTGAATAACAATCCACTTTGCAATATATACTCTGAGTATTTACTATGAAAATGATTCTCAAAGTTAGAACATACCTTGTAGGCCTCCGAGAAGTCTTCATCTTCCCCATAGAGATCCTTGAAACTCTCTATTCCAATGCTCTTGATCTGTATCTCTTGCACTATCAACAATCTTCTACTTAGTGCATCTGCTACCTTGTTCAACTGTCCCTTCTTGTGTTTGATGGTGAAAGTAAAATCTTGGATGTATTCCATCCATTTCAAATGTCTATTACTCAACTTATCTTGAGTGTTGATATAGCTAAGTGCCTGATTTTCAGTAAAGACTACAAACTCTTTAGGTAGAAGGTAATGCCTCCACTTCCTAAGTGACTAAACTAAAGCATAAATTTCTAGGTCATAGGTAGAATACTTCTTCTTAGATTCATTGAGCTTTTCACTGAAGAAAGCTATAGGCCTGCCTTCTCGACTTAGCACCCCTCCTACTGCAACTCCACTAGCATCGCATTCCACAGTAAACAACTTGTCAAAACTAGATAATAAAAGAATAGGTTGAGTTGCCACTTCTTGTTTCAGTTTCTCAAAACCTTTCTCAACTTCTTGAGTCCACTTAAACTTAGTCTTTAAGCCACCTTTGATTGTATCAAGGATTGGTGCACATATGCCACTAAAGTTCCTTATGAATTTCCTATAAAATTGAGCCAATCCATGAAAACTTCTTACCTCTTTCCCTGTGGTTGGTGTAGGCCAATTTAGGATAGCTTCCACCTTGCTTGGATCCATCTTCAAAGATCCTTGGGATACTAAAAACCCCAAATACACAAGCTCATGTTTGAAGAACTCACATTTCTCTAGGTTGATGGCTAACTTCTCTTCTTGCAATCTTCTAAGAACCAACTCCACATGTTTTAGATGTTCTTCTGCTTTCTTGCTAAAGACGAGTATATCATAAAGACATACCACCACAAATATCCCTATAAAGTCTTTGAGCACTTCATTCATGAGCCTCATGAATGTGCTAGGGGCATTAGAGATTCCAAATGACATAAATCTCCACTCATACAACCCATCAGTTGTCTTGAATGTTGTCTTCCACTCATCTCCATCCTTAGTTCTGATCTGATGGTATCCACTTTTGAGATCCAACTTGGTAAAGTACTGAGCTCCTCCAAGACAATCCATCAAGTCCTCAATCCTAGGAATAGGGAACCTATACCTGATTGTGATTCTATTTATAGCTCTAGAATCAGTGCATAATCTCCACTTGCCTCCTTTCTTGGTTGCTAAGACTACTGGCATTGCACATGGGCTGATGCTCTTCCTAATTAACCCTTGATCCAATAACTCCTACACTTGTCTAGCTACCTCTAGGTTTTGATCCGGTGTAAGCTTGTAGGCTGCTTTGTTTGGTAATGAAGCTCCTGGTATGAAGTCAATCTAATGACTAATGGCTCTCTTTGGAGGTAAGGTTGTTGGTGTTCCATCATTCACTATATCTTTGAACTGTTCTAGCAACTTTTGAACTGTTCTAACAACTTTTGGACTGCTTCCGTTATGACTATTTTCTTAGCCTTGTCTTCTTCTTTAGGTTGCAACATGACCACATATCCTTCACCTCCTTGATGTAGGTTGTTAATGAAATATTTAGCACTGCTCAATAATACATTAGGTGTCTTTGACTATCCTTCTTCCTCCTCTGACGGTGACTATAATTTAAATGTCTTCCCATCCTTCTTGAAAGAAATGGTGTTCTCTTTCCAATCATACATGGAACTTCTGTCATACTCCCATAGTCTACCCAATAGTAGATGGAATGCATCCATGGGTAACACATCACAAATCAACTTATCCTTGTACCCTCCAATGGAGAACTCCACCATTGTTTTTTCATTGACAAGAACACTTTGCCCTTTGTTCAACCATGTTACTTTGTAAGGGTTAGTGTGGGGTACCTTCTGTAATTTCAACTTCCTTACTGCCTCTTCTGAGATTATGTTATCAGTAGACCCTAAGTCCACTGTAACCTTACACACCTTTCCAAGGATTTTGCACCTTACCCTAAATAAAGCTCTCCTTTTCTTTGGCTCTTCCTTGACTAGTTGTCTCATCAAAACTCTCCTAAACATTAGGTTCTCCCCCATTTCTGATTCAATGTGACTGACCTCTAGTGATTTGGTACTCATGGTGTCCTCTTGAGCATATGCCACTCTCTTCTCAGTATTTGATGAAGATGCTTTCTCCGGGCACCTATAAGCTAGATGTCCTATTTCGCCACAATGATAACACTTCATATTAGCAAAGTATGAGTTGCTTTTGCCTGCTCCTCTTCCTCTATTTGATCCTCCTTGAGATCCTCTACCTCTTCCATAACCTCCTCTAGAAGGTGTTTCACTTCCATGCTCTGTGAGTTTAGACTCTCCTTGGTTTCTTTGTCCAGTTCCTCTACCTTGGTAGCCACCTCTATGTCCTCTTTGATCTCTTTGATCTCTACCTTTGCCTCTACTCGTAGAAGCCTAATCATGTTTCCTCTTGCTTCTTTCCTCAATCTTAATAGCTAATTGGTAGCATTGGTGTACTATCTGAGGACTTAGAAGAGTCATCTCCCCTTGAATGTTCCACTTCAAGCCGTTAAGATACCTAGCCACCTTGAGACTTTCATCTTTTGAAACATTAGATCTCATACAAAGTTTTTGAAACTCCTCAGTGTAACTATTCACATCTTGGTCTCTTTTCCTCAAACTTTGTCTCTTCTTAGGTAACTGAATCTCATAATCATCTGGTATGTATGCTTCTCTCACTTTTGCAACCATACCCTTCCAAGTTGAAATAGGCTTCTTGCCCTTCTTTTCCCTCTCTGTCTGAATGAATTTCCACCATGTCAAGGAAAATCCTCTCAATCTAGACTTGGCCACCTTCACTTTTTGTGCTTCAGTGACTCCATCACACTCAAAATGGTTTTCCATGCCCTCTATCCAATCCATGACTAGATCAACTTCTAATTTGCCACTAAACAGTGGTATGCCTTCAAGTGCTTTGCCACTCAAAGCTTTCAATGCCTTCAAGAAAGGCTCCTCTTGCAGAATAGGGTCAGGTTCAGGGGTCTTGTCTTCCTCTACAACCTCTTCACTCTTTGGTACCTTGCCTTCCAATCTATCACTGACCTCATCGGCCTTGATCTGCACATCGCTCAATGCTTGCTCAAGTTGACCTAGTCTTTCTCTAAATCTCCTATTTTCTTCCTCCTAATCTTCGACCTTCTTTTCCAACTCAATGTTTGTCACCATGGTTGTGGAACCACTAGATTCAAGGTCTGACATACAAGATTCTATCCCAAATCTTTATCTTGCTATGATACCAATCTGATAGGGTAGGGTTGGAGGAATCACTCCATGATCCCTACTCTAGGTCTTACTTGGAAGACACCTATGGTGTCACACTTCACCACCACAACCTATAGGACCTAACTCTTGACTAGGCTCCCCTGGTTCTCCTTTCCAACCCAACTACCAAGTCAAATCCTACCTACCAAGCCAACCTTGGCGTAATGCTTCAACTCTTCCTTAGCCCTTAATCCACCCTAAAGGCTAACATACCCCAAGAACTACAACTTAGCTTTGAAGGGGTGTGGAGAAGTTTCCAAAAGATTCAAACCATCCTCCTAGGGTTCTTGAAGGTCCACCAAGCTCTATTTACAAGTCGCTTCCACCAAACCCTCATTTAGGGTTAAAAAGGCTACTAGCCTAGGAATTCCATTTAGGCCTCCATCTCAAAGAAATCAGACTTGTTCTTCTAAGTTTTCTGAAGAACACCCAATCTTCCTTTGAGGTTCTTAGTGCCCATGCCCACCTCTCAATGATTTTTGGGGTCTTAAGCATCCACTGCCCGTACAGTACCCCAAATTGGAAATGAACAAGAACCTAGGTTATTGTAGGTCTTTCTTGGCTTCGCTGCAGACTGTTAAGAATTCCTCTCACCAAACGGTTTGATGGAGCTTCTTCCTCCATGCTATGCCTTGGCAAGGCTCATACCTACCCTCTCCACACTGTGATTTTCCAAGAGATGGACATCTCTGTAAGTCAAGTGCTTTGCACTTCTTGTCTTTCCTAGCCGGACACTGTCAGGCTCGCCTAGGAGAAGACTTCCACAGTGATACCCTAACTCCTAAAGACTCCTAACCCTACCATATTTACAGTCATGGGGTCTAGTCACAATTTCCAAAGGCCCATACACTAAGTATAGTGGGAATGTGAACTAAACCTCCATTCTTCACAGTCTGTTTGTCAGAACAACAACTAAAAGAAATAAGCTAACTACAAAAGAATGCTTGAAAAGAATAAACTAACTATCTACTATTCCACACAATGCTTGAAAGACAATTGCACTACATCCTACACTACTCACAGTGCCCTGATCAAACCATTAACACACAAATCTAAAGCAAAAACCAGAAAATTCACCCTAAACACCACTGTTTTCTTGATTACAAAACTCCAACCCAAACTCCAATGCTTCCAACCTTGTTTTCAGGTCGAGGCACACCATTTATAGGTCCCACATTCATTTAAGCTCATTCTTAACTACTCCATGGCTGCTTGTGGCTTCCATTAAGCCTTATTTGTAAAAGTTTAGAGAATCTAACACCTAGAAAGGTCTACAAAGGTCATAAACTATCCTTGTAGCCAAACCTCAACCTATCAAATGGTCAACATGACCTTTACTAATAGAATACATGATCTCAAATGCCTCTAAGGCATAAACTGAAAGAAATAGGAAGAGATTGCTACATTTGGCCTAAACAAGTTGCCAAATAATGACCTTCTAGTCAACTTTCCTATGTGAACTATGGGGTGCTCCTGCACCAAACCCCAATGAAACGAGACAAAAAAAACAAAACAAACAAAAAAAAGGAAACGAACAAACAAAACACAAAAACTAAAACAAAATCAAAATCAAAAATAAAAATAAAAAATAAAACTTAATTACATATAATATAGTATATGCACCAAAATAGTGCTTGAGAAACTGACCATTAACTGGTAATGGAATAGGCTCTCCTGTTAAGGTACTTAGATGAAAAGCATTCTCGCCTAGTATCTCAGCCACTTGATATGGACCTAACCAGAGTCTATCAAACTTTTGGTGATCTCCTTTTCTTTCTCTGTCTTTATCCCATAGTAATACAAGATTTGATATCCTAAAAGCTTTTATCTCGGCTCTTTTGTCAAACCAGCATTTGACAATAGCGTGATGCTTAGAGAATTGATGTACAACATCTTTTTTCTCTTCCATGTTAAGCAAATTAGGTAATCTAACCTCAATCCTATCATCCTTGGTATAAAATTCCTACATGAACTTAAGAATAGGTATCTGTAAATGGATCGGGAAGATAGGGTTTTGGCCATAGACTAACTTAAAAGGTGAATTTCCTAGAGCTTCTTTAATTCTGGTTCGATTTTCCCATAAGGAAAATCTCAACTAGGTGTGCTAGTCTCTAGGATTGTTTTCTAGTAATTTTCTTATCACTTCCAGAAAGTTTTTATTAGTGGACTCAGCCACTCCATTTCCCTGAGCATAGTATTGGATGAATATTTCAAAATAATTTTATGCTCATATTTCCATTGAATGAATTCAATAGAAGAAAAAGCCAGGGCCATTATCAAATACCAGAGAATATGGAACTCCAAACTTGGTTGTGATGTTCTCAGTCAAAAACTTGATAACCACCTCCTTTGTGCTATTTTTGCAGGGCTCGGCCTCAGTCCAATGTGTACAGTAGTTAGTTGCAGTCAAGATGAATTTATGTCCTTTAGAAGAATTGGGATTAATAACACCTACAAAATCCAAGGCCCATTGAGCAAACGACCTTACCTCATACACGGGTTGCAAAGTCATTGCAAGATTTCTTTCCCTAGGTGTAGAAGTTTGGCATACATGAAAGGTTCTGACATATTGGTGTGGATCCTAAAATATATAAGGCCAATAATAGCCTAATCTAAGAATTTGATGGGCCAAAGCATCCGCAGATCCATGTCCAGTTCCATGTCTTCAATGAAACTCAGAAATAGCATGCTTGGCCTCTTGTTGATCTAAACATCGCAAGTAGATCCCTTGAAAATTATTTTTGTAGATGGATCCCCCTTTAAGCATGTAGTGAGCACTCTTCATCCTTAATTCTCTCCTCTAAGTAGCATTCATTCCTTCTAGAAATATATTATTAAGGAGGAAGAAAATCAAGTCTGTGTACCAAGGATCCTTAGTAAATGGTTGTACAGTGTACTGCTGACAAGTGATATTTTTGTCCACCTCAGTCATTGCTTTTGATAAACCTTTTCCTTCAACAAGCTTCATTGGATGAATCTCTAAGTCAAATTCTTGTAGGATTTCCATCCACTTCCCTTTTCGTTCTCCTAATTCACTTTGCATGAGAAGATACTTTACAACTGGATTTGGAACTAGAGCCATTACTTGACTTTGAAGAATGTAATGTCTGAACTTCTTTACCTCTCGCACTAAGGCAAATGATATTTTTCTAGTAGTGAGTATCTTTTGCATTCTTAAATGGAGATCTCATGAAGGCAATAGGTCTTTATTCTCCCTCTCCTCTTCGTTGTGTTAACGCTGTTGCAAATGAATGGTCAGATGCAAAGGAATAGATATAAAAAGGATTTAAATAATTTGGGCTTGTCAAAATAGGTGCCTCAGATATTAACTGTTTGATCTATGAGAAAGAAGATTTAGCCTCTTCAGTCCACTCAATCTTTGCATCTTTCTTTATCATTTCATTTAGAGGTTTGACAATCTCTTCAAACCCTATTATAAACTTCCTAACAAAATTGATCCTACCAAAGAAGGATCTCATTTCTTTCTTGTTGCCTGGCCTTTTCAATTTCAAGATGGCCTCCACTCGATCAGGGTCTATGGATATCCCTTCTTTAGATATGATGTGACCCATGAGTTTCCCTTCAAATACCCCAAAGACACACTTCTTTGGATTAAGAGAGACACCATAACTTATACATTTCTTAAGAACCTTTTTCCAAATCAGCAACATGGTCTTCTTTATTCCTAGAGAAGATAGTTAAATCATCTACATAAATAATAATACACTTCCCTATCAAATCCTTGAAATCTATGTCCATTTCCCTTTGAAAGGTTTCTCCAGCATTGATAAGACTGAATGGCATCCTCTGATAGGCAAATGTACCCCATTTGGTGGTGAAAGCAATCTTCATTCTATCCTCATGACTAACAAGGACCTGATTGTATCCAGAATAGCCATCCAAGAATGACATCATCTAGGATCCATTAACCTTTTGTAATACTTCATCCAGAGAAGGCAATGGGTAATTATCTTTCTCAGAGGCTTTGTTTAGATTCCTGAAATCTACACATAATCTAATCTCACCATTCTTTTTGAGTACGGGAACTAGATTTTCCACTCAGGTAGAATGTCTAATCGGAAAGATTATTCTTGTAGATAAGAGTTTTTGGACCTCTTTCTGAATCAAGGGCTCAATTAAAGCATTGAACGAACATTTATTTTGATGAAAAGGCTTGGCTTCTAGTTTGAGAGGTATGGTATGTGTGATCACCGAAGTGTCAAAGGTTTTTTAATCATCTTAACTCCAAGCAATGGCTTCAATGTTCTTCTCCAACACTTTGACTATCTTGTCCTTAATTTCTTGAGGACAAGAATTTCCTGTAAGAACATTCCTCTTAGGTCCTGAGTGAGTCATATTGAAAAATTCATATTTCCCTCCTTCACTCTCTATGGGCACCCTTTGACGAGCCCGTAGGCAGAATCAAATATTTTTTCCAAAGTTACCATCCCTTTTGGAATGCTATTAATTTTCAAATCCAATATCCCTTATCCAGTCTCTTTCTTAGGATCCCAATCTCCCTGATCTCTTTCAGATTCATCTATTATCTATCCTTGAAAAAATCAGAACTTGCCAAAAAGGCCAATATATTTTGATCATCATTAAATACCTAAAAATTTCAAACATTATTAGGGACTGCTGGGATCGAGATTAGTTCAACTAAAAATATCTTTAGATCAGAATCTTGCATGGGTTCCAATGTGCTAGCAAAAATAGCAAGTGCATCTGCAATTTGATTAGCTTCTCTAAGGCTTAGACTAATCCCAAAAGCATCAAAATCCTCAATTAAGCTCCAAACTTTGTTTCTGTATGCAGCCAGTCTTTTGTTATGACATGTATATTGGCTACATACCTATTTTACAATAACCTCAAAATCCCTCACAACTACGAGAGCAGTAACCTTCTTCTTATGAGAAAAAATAAGGCCTTCAGCAAGTGCTTCATACTCAACCACATTGTTTGTGTAGCCAAACTGCAATCTGTAAGATGCAAAGTAAGTTTTCACTTTTAGGTTGGTTAGTTCAATCCCTACTCCACTTCCTGCTTTAGATTTGGAACCATCAAATTTAAGATTCCATAATTGGTCTTTGGCTAGGATTTCTTTCTTCTTAGGGACAACAGGGGATGACTTACTTGGGATGTGTGGTGGCTCAGACTTTGGCTGGTCATCAGAAATTGACTTGGGACAAAGCTCACTTGAAGATTTTTCTATATCTTCAACTTTCTCAGAAATCAGTTCATGAACAACTTCTTGGGTTAAATTACAATCCAAATCATCTTTCATCAATGCCTTGGGCATTGGAAAAGTATCTAGGGAAAACGTATTGAATAGAAATTGAGACACCTCAACCTCTTCTTGAATTGTAGAGCTCGGAATCTGAGTCTGCTCTTCTGGTGAGGAATCTTCCTCTTGAGAAAGGCTAGTCCTAGTAAGAATGGTAGCATTCTTGACCTAAAAAGAAAACTCATTGATAGGGGTTTGGGGTTTCTCTTGACATATTTGTTGAGGCTGATCTATATAACTTAAGATGTCTAGGCATTATTGGCATGTTAACTCTAAATGATTATGATAATGAATCCTACACCAATTAGGAAGTAATAAACTACTCAAATTAGTTTCTTCTCCTAAAACCATCTTATCTTCTTGCAATATCCTTATTAGAACCTGTTGGTTGATGCAGATCACAAGGATTAAGTATAGAGAATGTAAGGACTTCCTCTTGTTTGTAAACTCCTATTTCAGTCTCAAAATATGCTACTTCATTTGAAGCATCATATTTTGTAATCATGTGCTTGAGTCTTGGTTCACTCTCAATCCTTATCTGTGTTGCAACCCCCTTCTAGGGTAGCCACATGTTGGATAAATCCAAGGAAAAATATCCCCCAATACTTTTCATTATATCTCGACTTAGGAGCATGCCATATGTTTCTAGGATGTCAGCCACTTGGATATCTATGTAGGTCTGGATCCTTGGATCTGATCCAACCTGTACATGTTGTTCTTTAGTTCTTCTACTACATTGACCTTAGTTTTGTCTAACTGAATCACCTTCTTATTGGTTGGGAAAGGACTTAATCCTAACTTCTTACATATTGAAAAGGGCATAACATTTCCCGATGCTCTAGAATCCAAAAAATAGTTATGCAAATTTTTTCCAAAAATTCTTAAACTTAAAAGAAAAGGTGGGGTACTAGTCTTACCTTTATAGATAGTTGCATTTGTCTCCTTCACAAGAGTCACTTTACCTTTTCCTTTTAAGTGGTCTACCTCCTCCAAGGCCTTCAATACCACTTCACGTTGAGCTGGGCACCACTTCATGATGTCAAAGAATGACAATAATGTCTTTTGTCTCTGTAATTTTGCAATAAAATCAAATTCTGAATCATTCCTCACTTGATATTTGGGAAAAGGAGGTGGATTACCTCTATTTTGAGAGTCAGAAGGTCCCTTTGGCGGTGGTGGATTATTATTTGCATTTTGGTTAGGTGGGACCATATTGTTTAGAGGTGCAGATGTAGTAAATGGGCCCTTATTCTGATTTCTTAGAAAGTGACCACCTTTGGACTGAAAGGCTTGGGAATCATACACATCCTCCTCTGGCCCATTGTCTCCCTACATGGGAAATTGTTATTTCTCTTCAATAGTCTCATAAGTCATAGCAGTACTTGTTGGCCCATTATCTTGATTGGAATTTCCTACTAGAGGATGGGCATCAGCCTATGCAATCTTCATTATCTTCTCCATCTCTTGGTAATTAACCTCAGAATGTGTTGCAGTATCATGTAGCCTACACCAATCAGTCATGAAATTAAGGTAAACTACATTAGTAGTATGTGATCTCTCCTCACCTGACTGATAATTATGGGGAACTCCCCCATTGTTAGGCCCAGCATTCCACTGCCTATTGTTGTTGTTGAACCTCTAGTTATATCCTTTGTTCTGATTTTGGTAATTTTGGTTAGAGGAATTTTGATTCTGAAAGTTTCGGTTGGTGTTTTGATTCCCATTTTGATTGGAATAATTTCCCTGGTTGTTGTAACCTCCCTGATTTTTATAATTCTGGTTTTGGTTATGGGGAGGGTTTTCCCTAAGCTATGACATGTCATTAGACATTTGAGATAGATTCTTTTTGAGAGTTTCTAGCTCACTGGTCAATTGAACAGTTTGTTCATTTTGCACATTTTGCGCTATGGCTAGGGAATGAACATGGGTTGATCCTCCCGGTTGTTGTTGTTGATTTTGAGGTTGTTGGGAAGAATCTTGCATGCCATTGCTGAGAAAGGGGATGGTGGGTGGAGCTTGTAACTCAGACACAGGTCCATATTGGGAGTAAGACATCCCTAGGACCATGTTGTACAATGGTGGGTTAGGCATTTGATAATTCATGGGAGGAAGAGTTGCTCCTAAACCACCTGATTGCAGACTTATTTGTTGTTGCAATTTGATAGCTATATGATAAACCTTAGATAAGGAGTCAATCTCATTGGGCTGATAAGTTCTCTGCAAGAATAGGCCAATCAAGGGATCAACAAATCTTAAGTATGCCTTAATGGCAAAATTTTCAGCTACCAAGTAAGGGCCTTTCAACCTTTGAAACATTCTTTGGAATCTAGTATTGAATAGAGGTAGTGGCTCATGATGTTCCTTTCTTATGGTGGAAAACTAGTGATACAAGATGGCAGGGTCTACATAAACCCAAAATTGATTAATGAATGCATTTTCTAAATTTGTCCAGCCCAGAATAGATCCCCAGGGCAGATATAAGTACCAGTTATATGTCATATCGCCCAAACAATAAGGAAAAAATCTACATACCATGTCCTGATGAGCAACTTGAGCTCGTCTACAAGCATATTTGAACGCTTGTATGTGCTTCTCAACACTTCTTGATTCACCATGTATGTACTTGGGACAAAAAATTTATGGGTTCTTTGGTAAGTCATGGATTCCTCCTAGAACAGTCCCTAACGGATAGGGGTTAATCACAAAATAAGCCATGAGTAGAATTGGTTGAGCAGGTGGTGATATAGGCTGAATTGGTGGTAATACTGGCTTAATAGGTGGAGGTGATGTAGGTTGAAATGGTGGTGGTGTAGGTGGATTTGGTTGAAATCCAGGTGGAGTAAGTAGTGGTGGCAATGTAGGTATCAATATTCTATGAGCATGGGGTCTAGGTCTAACTGGGGTTTGGAGTTCTTCCAATGGTTCAGGATTAGCAAAGGATCTGAGAATCCTCCCATATTTCTCTGGTGAGAATGGCACAGTGCGAGCCAACTTGTTCCTTCAGGCCCTCCTTCTAGCACCAGATCTATTGATGGTGAAAATGACACAAACAAAGTTAAACAAAATATCTCCACTCTATTTCTCTTGAAAAAGAAAGACAACATATAGTAGCCTAAATCACAAGGTCGTGGTAGTTATTTCTCAACTTTTGGTGTCACTCAATTGTTCCATGCAACTTTAATATTCAAGGGGCCTTTGCTGGTAATAAGGAATGCAAGCAATGACTTATTCATCAGACTGTCTTTAATGAAAAGAGGGTTTTTTTTTTTTAAAAGAAGATAGATCGGGCTGTACATCAGTAAACATGAATAAAACTTATCTAATATCTAGACATATATATTTTCAACAACGAATGTTCCTCCAACAGATCAAGAAAACCATAGCATGATACAATTTACAGAATAGTCCATACTATTGCATGCATCTAAGGTTCTTAATTTAACATCACAATCACACATCCTAAATATTTCAAATATAAAAGAACACACTTTCATTCTTTTCCAAGACCATAGATCAACAGACTTCAATAAATTCAATTCATAGATAATTTAATGAAATAATCCTTAAATCTGGTTTCTTCTAATGACTTTCATCACATAAGAAACACTCATGCTTCAGCACAATCAGTGGCATACATATAGATTATAATTCATCAACCTTATCAAGTAAAACTAAATTCTAACACCATATTGCATAAAAACCTATAATTATATTCAACTGTAAATAACAAAGTATCTCTATAAAAACTACAAAAAATTATATCTCCTACTATAAGGTAGCCAATTCTATTCTCTATTAGCCGACCCTTACAATATGATACCCCAAGGGTATTTATACGTATACAAAAATTTGAAGTCCTTTCTATTTTAGGTTGATCCACCCTTTTAGGGTTTAAAGTCATCTTGGAAACTTAGTTAAACTAGAATAAAAGAATGGGGAGGAGAAAAGAAAGCCATGCGCCCACAAACTGCCAGTTGTGCATTCAAAGAAAACCACGCATGTGTGAGGTTATCAATTATGTATGTGAAGCCTGATCTACAATGTACTTTTCATAACTAGAGAAGACTTGTTGAAGCACCTCCAAATCTGGTCCATCAATGCAACTATCTTCAAACTTGATCCTTTTTAGCTCTGCAACAACAAATCCTCTCATGTCCTTTAGCTTGGTCAACTCCCTCTTAGGTGCCCGTATCTCTTTTTTAATATCCATTAATCGATCTAGCAGCAAATCTTCACCATCATCTCCTTTTTGCATGACCTCTTTAAACCTATCATCCCATTTTTCCTTTATTTGGTTCAAAGGTAGGCCCTCCTTTACTAGTATATTAACATTCACTATGACAACAATAACTGCCTCCAAATCCTCAAATTTTTCGTTCAGATCCTTAACAGAATCTTGAACTTCACTTTTATATTTTTATAAAAGGTTAGACCTAAATCGAAGTATGTTGGAAGTCTTTGACAAGAAATATTTATTGTCCTCTTCGAGTATTGACTGTTCTAGAAGAGTGGACTTTGATAGTTCGCTAACCTCTTTCAACTTCTAATTGTATCCTCTGTATTCCTCCTCCTGATCTCCCAATAATTTGAAATACTGGTTCATTTCCTCTATTAGCTCCTTAGTCATTTTATGGACCTCAATACTGTTGTCTAGTACTTCACTTATTTCCTAATTTATCATATTAGTTCACCTATCCAACATCTTTGCCTTACTACTTACCTGTACCAAATTATCCATGTCTTTCTTACTAAGAAAAATTGGTGTTTCAATGGTCACAATTTGTTGTGACCTCGGAGTAGAAACACTTTTCAAGAAAGAATGCAATTGATCTAACTGAGCCTTAATCTCATCCTTTCTCTACTTATCTTTCATCATTCTGGATTTAGTGGATGAAGCTACCACATCTATTAAATTCATCTGCTGATCTCTGGTGGGTCTCCCCAAGTTAACAGTAACCAACTGGTAATCAACCAATTGCATGTCTCCTACATCCTTTTCCATCATTGGTATGGCACATTCAGCAACAATTTCTCCCCTCTCGGTGAGCGTAGTGGAATGTAGGATTTTGGCCTTCTTCTTCGGCCTTTATTTCTCAATTTCCTTCATCATATCATCCCAATTGAGAGGCTGTGAAGATGTCACTGATCTCTTCTAAAGATCCAATTTTAACCAAGTGGGAGCACCTAGAGTAGTGGTCATTATAGTTGAAGAAGAAGCAATAGTAGTAGTATAGGGCAGTTGCACATTTACTTGAGGTCAAGAATCAACCCCTTGTTTCTCTTGCTATTCTTCCTCCACATTTATCTAATAAAAGCTTTTCCATTTCATCAGCTCTTATTGGGCTTCTACCTATTGTTGTTGGAGTAAGGTATCATCTTGTGCCTTAGCATCAATTGCCTTTCAGTTCTCTATGGCCTCTGCATGTGCTTGAGCATCTGAGGCTTTCTTTGCCTCTTCAAATAGGGCCCATTGATCTTCCTCGGTCAGTACATATTCAGTGTCCTCCTCTAGAGGCATATTTTCTTATGCATCCTTCTCTGAAAAAGTCTCATCAGAGTCCATTCCAACATCATGGATCTCCACCTCTTCTTCTTTTCCCTTCATGGATTCATAAATATCATGAAGGGTCCCTCTTTGCGCTTCTTTAGTTTTCTGCTTTGTAAGTGGGACTTGAGTAGAGGACTCACCTAATGCAGGTGTTGAAGCAATAGGTTCTTTTTGGGCCTCCTCCTCTCATGCCTTTGATTCATCTTGAGTCATTGCTTCAAGCTCAATCTCTTCAATGTCAAGAGGGAAGAACTCCAAAGGCTATTTGGAAGGCAATTTCCTCTTGATTATTTTGTATCCCTTCCCCTTCCTAGGAGTCGGTTCTTGAGGATTTTTGGTTCTTAGGACAGCCCAGTGAATACTTCTATCCAAAACTGGCCTCCCTAGTTGCTTTATGTCAATGGTCTCCTCACCATCCCAGTCCACTGAATCCAAACTTTTGGTGCCAATATTTAATGCCTCATATGATGGATCTAATATCACTCCATTATTTACTAATGTGTTAGGGATATCATCTTTGATCCTGAATTCTACCATGAGTGCAACGGGTAACCTCTCATACTTTTTTTCCTAAGGTCATACTCATCTTGAATGTCACTCTAGAAATCTTTCAACAAGTTGAACTATTTATCAAAAATAGAAGGCAGCTAGGCAATCATTTTATTGCTTGGGTCAAAGTACTTCTGAGTTGTGTACAAACCTAGTTTCAAATGTATCAACTCACTGCACACTACCTTAGCTCCCACTAGATGTTCACAACTATATTCACCCAATTGCATGGGAAACTTATGACATCCTGTTTTGTGCTTCAATCCAAACTAGGCATTAACCCCTAGAGCTTGATATATAAATTCCATTAGAACTATCCTATTGCTAAAAAACCTTTGGAGAAAGTGGGGATGCCCTTCAAATCCATCTAGTCTTAAATAAGTGAACTTGGGGTATTGGATATACCAACATCCCCATTCCGTGATAAATGCCATAGATTTTTGGCTCATTCTATATCCTGCATCTCCATTAAGCTGGTTAATGATTACATATAAGAATGTATCATTAACCTTTCTAAATTGTGTTTTAGAAATTTGTAGAGATAACTAATCATAATGATCGGAACCGGAACCGGAATGGAAACTAATTTGGTTTCTTTCAGATTTTCTAATTTCATATTCAATTTCAGTTCAGCTTCTGCTTCTGCCTAGGTTATCATTATTTTGAAAGAATGCTTCTCACTATAAGCGGAGTCAGAGACAAGATGGAAATGGAATCAATACTCATTGGAAAACATGGTTCAAAGTCTAGATTGATTCCGATCCCGCTTCCGCCTAAAATAACCATGACATCATAAGTTTTTTTTAATAGTTTGATAGATAACTTCATGATTTAAGGGCTAGGTCATATCAAAAAAATAAGGGGCTTAAATATATCCTAATAAGACCATCCCCATATGACCGAGAGATGACTGTACCTTTTAGGACATCATATTTTTAAAAAAAAGAACGTAGAAATGTGTCAAACCCCTAAACTAAAAACCCTCGATATATAATAACTAGGGCACAAATTTAACCCTTCTAAATTAACCAGACTAAATGCAAAACAAGATTCCTAAGCAAAAAGAAGAATTTAACAAACCCTACTCACTGTGGAACCGTAATTAACCTACGTATTTAAAAAAAATAGGGCACCATGATTCGGTCACGACTAAAATGTGAAAACAACCGTGTTGAAAAAAAAATAGATGAGAAACAACCAGAAAAGTTAAATGAAAACAAGAAAACCTAAACAAAAGAGAAACAATCCGAAACACACAAACTTACAAAGGAAATCGCATGAAACCAAACAATCCAAGATCAATAGAAATGAAAAACAAAAAAATAAAAAAGAAGAATGAGAATACAAAACCCTACCTCGAACATAAATAAATGGGCTAACCTCTTGAAGCAATTTGCGCGCAACTGTCTCTCTATCAATCTGTTCACTCACATAAAAGCTTCTATGCAACTCTCGTTCACTCTTCAATCTCTTAAAAATAATGGTAATAACTATGTGATAATCCTAATTAAGGTAAAACTCAGAGTTACACACATGCATGGCACCTATTATTAATGCAATAAATGTAGTAGAGTGGAATCAGAACTATAGAAAGAATTGACACATTACTGCCATGTGACTTTAGTAAAGGTCAATGACCAAGAAATGGTGGGAGCGGAATCAGAATGAAAACTGATTTGCAAACTTGTTTAAATTTCCAACCTGGTTCTCGTTCTAGGTCTGGTTCCAATGAAAAAGAAGAAAGTGAAACAAAACAACAAAATTACCGAAACAAAAAAATTAACATACAAAACCTAGTTAAAACGAAAGACCAAGAAGTGGGGGTGGAAGTGGGATGGAAATGGATTTTGAAATTTTTGAATAAATACAGACTTAACTTCCACTCTAGCTCTGACTCCGACAAAGACAAAACAAAAATTTCAAAAGAAAGACTGTCGGGATGGGGATCAGAATGAATTTTGAAAGAAGTTTCAAAACCCAATTCAGTTCCGGCTCTAGTTCTGACAGAATAAACCAAAGAAAAACAAATTATTGGAAAAGAAAGACTCCAAACTTTGTTTGAAAAACAACCAAGGATAAAAACATAAAGGGGGACCCATTTTGACCAAGCAAAAAGATGGGGTGGTTATGCAAGGCATAACAAGCCTCTCATTTATAGAGTTTTCAAGAAAGGGGATAGATGCATTGGTAATGGATGGATAGGATTGATTGAGGATTAGATTTTAGATTAAAGTTGTAGTAATGTGAAAAGTGTCACATGAGGGAATATGGCTAGGTTTAGGATTAGGGAAATATACTTATGTGGATGGCTAAGATTAAGAGGTGGGATATTAAATGAAAGGATGAGATGGAAAGTTAGTTTGACTGTTGGGAAGTGTCTAGGTTTAATTAATCTAGACAAGGTCTTCATTAGACATGTGAAGGGGACACTTATCAGATGAGGAAAAAATTAGATTATGATCCATGTGAACAAGATGGATGGCTAGGATTAGATGGACAAGGATAGAGGATAAATTAGAATTAAATAATGGAGGAAAATTTAATGGGCTGAAAACTTTTTTCTTACCCAAAATTGATGAAACAAAAAGGGTTTTTAAAGGAGATTCTCAGCTTTCCACCAATATAAATTATTCTTTACTTTGAATTTAATAAATAATTATTATTCATTTTCCATTTGAATTATGACTAAAGTCCTGATTGATAGGTTGATTGAAAAACATCTATAGCTTTCAAAAGATATCACATTTTTTGAATCTGAAACATGCATCACATTCTATGTTTCGCATACTATAGGATTTAAAAAAACAAAATTGAATTTCATGAAGTTTTGACCAAGTTAAGGTGGTCAAACATACAATTTTTTATATATTTTAAAACTTGTAATAAAAAATTCATAATTAATTATTTATGTGGAAAAAAATCACAAAAAAATATGCATCACACTGGGACATGATTCCTCTACTTATATCTAAAATATTATAAATAAATATTATCATTTTATTGTGGCTAGGGTGGTCAGACAGACACCTACTTCTTATTTTTTCCTTGAAATTTAAGTGCTACTACATTGAAATTTCAAATTGTTACCAAATAGATATTTTTGGTTTCAAATAAACCTAGGAGTTTAGAGACTACATTCAATTTTCTACAGATTCTATTCTTACGTATTTTGAAATAATATAGATAACCTATTCAAATTTTTATGTGAAGTTGCCTAACTCTGATTTTTTGAATTTTCATCACCACTTAAGGGCCTATTTTTTCCATGATGATCCTGCACATACCCAAAAAATGATGAGGAGATAGTGGTATGCCCCCTTGAGAGGACAGGAGAGTTCAAAGAGCACATCTGTGTTTTTGAAATGGATGAGAGGACTAAAGGATAAAGGAGGAAAGGAGGAACTAAATAAGGATAGATGTGAGAAGATAAGGATGAAGAAGATATGGATGATCATCATCCTATAATAGTATAAGAAACATAGATTTGATATTGTACTTGATGTTATGCACCAAAGTATAAGGAACCAGGATGAAAATGTGTCAAGTGTTGCAAGTATAAAGTTGTTGTCATTGCTGTTAAATGTGTATTGAGGAAGTTATTGCATGATGAAGATGTTGAGGATATTGAGAAAATTATGAAAAAAATAAAAATAGGTTGTTGTAGGTTGTGCATGTGTAGTTGAGACTTTGAGGAACTGTTGTGAGTACATGGAGCTATCTTTTTGTTGTAGTTTCTAAAGATGAGTTGGAATGAAGTGATGAGTTGAGATTATGTCTTTGGTACCTAGTTTCCAAGTGCTTTTGAGAAAAAATGATAATTAAATAGAGTAACATGTGTTGTGCAAATGTTCAAAGTGTGATCTAATATTGTGCTTTTTATTAATTTTGTGTTGATGTTATGCCTATGCAGATCTTATAGGTTATTCAAGGTTATCAAAGGTTTCTACATTCATAATTTGGGTTTCTAGATCATTCTACAGTGTGAGATATTTTCACCAGTATGTGAACCAATTTTTTAGTGATGTTTTATGTGGCATGGGAGAAATGTATTTTCTCCATTTTTCTCCACTATTTGGCTTTAGGTTGTGTGGATTTGGGGAGATTCTGATAATTTTTTGTATATTTCAATATTCAATATTTTACTTGATTTGGTGTAGTACAAAGTGAGTTTCATTTGTCAGTGTGCGAGTAAGATTTACCAGTTGTTCTGAGTTGAAGTATTTGTTTGATGTGAACTTGGATGAAGTATTTCATGAATCTCAAGTATTTTGTGGATTATTTTATATCGTTTTCAAGTGAATAATGTTGTCTAGAATTTTTGGATTGATTTTAGGAAGCGTGTACTTAAATGTTTAAGGTTTTTAGCATGCATGTTGGCTGACCTTGTGTTTGACACTACATGTGAGCTTATAAAAGGGTGTTGAGATGTGTTTGGATCTATTTTGGGTCCTAATTAAGGATTTATGTAGGTCATCTTCATTCCTATCCATCACATGAATATTTAGGTGTTGACCTATTTTGAATTTGTGTGTATAATGACTAGTTTTCGACATTAGAGAAGGTTTTTGAGGTTGAGGTTATATTGATGTGAGTGATGTGTGTTATGTGAATTTGAGCAGAGAAGTACAAATTTATTGTCAGGGTTCTTGAAAGGCAGTAAGCTGAAGGCATCCAAAATCATTCATGCAATATTGTGAAAGTGTACGACCAATTGTGTTGGATTCCTTGTTGCATTGAGAATTATTATCTGTGAAATAATTCTCTTCTATCTTCTTGTATTTGTGGTAGTGAGCATTGGCTAAGGCTTTTTGGAGATTGTTTCCTATTCTGGCAATGAACCCTTTTGTACCATTTTTTCTATTACTTACATTGTGAGCTAATCCTCACTGTGGTTTTTCCCTGATTGGTTTTTCCATCTAAATTTGGTTTTCTCTTATGTATGGTGTTGTGCTTTTAGTTTTTGTTATCTCCATTTCATGTTTAAACATACTAACAGAATAAGGCTTTAATGAATGCATGTGGATTTGATTATTGTTGAGGGTTTTGAAGGTTTAATTTTCTACAACTTATTCACCCCCCCTTTCAGTTGTCTTGTTCATTTCAACAATTGGTATCAAAGAAAGGTTCCTTGGAGAAGAGCTTAACCACTTGAGGTAGAACTAGGATGGTGAACAAGGTTTCTTTGGAATTCCCTGGATTTGATAGCATGAATTATGCATTCCAGAAGACAAAGATGAAAGGATTTCTAGTAGCTCAAGGATATAAGATTGAAAAGACTTATCAAACTACATACTCCACCTTTTAATGGTCCAAGTCCAATTACAAAGATCAACGCACATGAGATCAATGCTAAGTCAAGATTTATTATTGTGAATAATCTTTCAAATACTTTATTAGTAAAGGTTATGAGTTTGAAGACTGTTAAAGAGGTTTATGATAAGTTAGAAGCATTTATGAAGGAGATCCTAAGGTCAAACAAGAAAAGTTGCAGAATTTGAAGGCATGATTTGAAATGATGTGAATGTTTGAGGATGAATCAATCGAAGTCTACATATAGAGAGTTGATGAGTTAGTAAGTGCTATGAGAGCTCTTCGTGCAATAATTAAAGAATCTAAAGTTGTAAAGAAAATTATCATATCACTTCCTGATTGTTATAGTGAAAATGTATCTGCTATTGAGGAAACTATATATTTTGATAATTACTCTATAGATCAGTTGATTGGTACATTAACTGCATTTGAAATGGGGAAACTTAGTTTGAAGAATGGTACAAAAGTAGAGACTGCTTTCAAGGCTAGTAAATAAAAAAAGGTTGAAGATTCAAATGGAGAAGATCCTAATGATGTGGAAGCCAACTTTATGAGAAAGATGACAAAGGGCACCAATAAGTAAAAATGCAAACTACCTTTTAAATTTTTTAGCTGTGGTGATATAAGTCATAATGCTTCAAGATGTCTGAAAAGAGATATAAACAATAATAATAAGGATAACAAAGGAAAGATGATTAAAAGATCCTACTATGTTAGAGAAGATGCTGGTATTTTTTATGATAATGAATGCTTGTTTTTTTTCTATAAAAGAAGAATCTATTTTTGCTAACTTTGAAATTTGTGTGAAGGAATGTGTTTTGAAGATGGAGGATAAGGTTGAAGGTACTTTGGTATCTATTTTTCATGCTAAAGAAGATAAGAATTATTGGGTTTTTGATAGTGTATGCTCTAATCACATGACCGAAGAAAAAAGTAAGTTTGTTAAACTTGAAAAATATGATGGAGGATTAGTTAAGTTTGAAGATGATTCAAGAGCTAAGATTTGTGGAATAGATTTAATCAGTTTTGATGGGAAGCATAAAACTGATAATTTTTACTATGTTAAGGGTTTGAGGCATAACCTTTTGAGTTTTGGAAAAATGTGTAGAAAAGGATATAATCTTATGTTTAAGGATGAAACATGTGAGATCAAAAAAGGGTCTAGAACTGTGACTGTTGTTGGTAAGAGGTGGGATGGGATCATCTATCAACTTTAGGGTGTTGATGGACATTGCTTTATGTTTCAGATTAGTGACAATTGATTATCGCACTGGAGGATGTGTCACATGAATTTTGACATTTTTTCTAGAATCAGTTCAGTTCATGCAGTGAGATATTTACCAAGAATCACAAAACCCATTAGTTCTATTTGTGAGAGTTGTCAATTTGAAAAAAAACAAGGAATAGTTTCAAGGAAAAGGAATAATCTACTACCATACTTCCATAATTAATTCATATAGATCTTTGTGCTCCTACAAGGGTGAGAAGTCTACAAGGTGATAAGTACTTTATACTTTTGATCGATGATTATTCTAAAATGACACGAGCTACTTTTCTTAGAGAAAAATCTTATGCATTAGATAAATTCAAGGCATTTAAAGCTATGGTTGAGAATGACATGGATTTGAAAATAAAATGTTTGAGGTCTGAAAGAGGTGGTGAATTCACCTACAATGAGTTTAGCATGATTTGTGAAGTTCATGCAATAAAGATGCATTTTTCTACCCCTAGAACGCCTTAGCATAATGGAGTTGTTGAAAGGAAAAACAAGACTATTCAAGAGGATGTAAGGAATATGATGAAAGAGGAAAATATATCAAAAGTCTACTAGAGAGAAGTTATTCATACTGTTGTTTACATACTTAACAGAGTTCAAGCTAAAGTTAACCACATAAAGACGCCCTATGAGCTATGGTATGGAAGGATTTCTACTATGAATTACTTTAGAGTATTTGGAAGTAAATGTTACATCAAAAGAGAAGAAGAAAACTTAGGAAATTTTTATGCAAGGCCCAATGAGTATATCTTCCTTCGATATTATATTAGAAGCAGGTCTTACAAATGTTATAACAAAAGGATGAGAAAGATAGTTGAAAGTGAAAATGTTAAAGTTGATGAAAACTTGCAGAATTACATTGTAGTGGATGGAGATGTGTTAGATGAACCTGATTATAGAATTGAAGATGAAAAAGATGATGAAGAAGAAGTGTGGAATGAAGAGGAAGAAGCTCTGGACAAGACCCCTAAGAATCCTAATTATGTGTAAAAGAATCACTCTAAAGATCAGATCATTAGAGATAAGAGGAAAGGTGTATTGATAAGAAGCAAAGTTGTTGAGGTTGAGGTAAATCTGTGTTTACTTCTAAAGTTGAACCTAAAACAGTGATTGAAGCATGTAAATATGAACATTGGATGAAGAAAATGGAAGAATAAATTATGTAGATAGAGAAAACTCAGACTTGGGAACTGGTTCTTAGATCGGAAAACAAAAACATAATTGGAATTAAATGGGTATTCAGAAAAAATCTAAATGAGAATGGATAATTAGTCAGAAACAAGGCAAGACTTGTGTGTAAGTGTTACTCACAAGTGGAAGGCATATACTTTTAGGAGACTTTTTTCTCATGTTGCTAGGATGGAAGCTATTAGAATTTTTTTGGCATTTGAAACACATAAATATTTTAAGGTTTATCGAATGGATGTGAAGTCTACTTTTCTAAATGGTGAATTGAAAGAAGAGGTTTACATGGAATAGCTAGAAGGATTTCAATTGTTAGATCTAAAGAATATGGTATGTAAGTTAAATAAGGAACTATATGGATTGAAGCAAGCTGCTAGAGATTATTATGCAAGGTTGTCTTGGTGTTTAAAATAACAACCTAGCTAGGATTTGTAATTCTCTAAGAGGTAGCCAACCTCTATATTGAAGAACAACAAAGACTAGTGGCCAACTCACAGGAAATGGAATGGATACACATTTCCCCTGCACTTCAGGCTCTATAAGACCAAGGTGGGTAAACCTAAACAATGCTCAAAACTTAATTCACTCATACACTGACATTGTTTTATAAGCAGATAATTCCCAATGAAACAACACTACGGGAAGCATTGGAAACTTTAAATTTGGATAAATTCTCAGCAACTCAACCCTCTCTCAGCCATTGGAAAGTAAGACACACAATAACACAGTAAGATTAGAATGATTTTGCATTAAAAATTGTTTCTGAGATGTACAAACTGAAACATAGATCAGCGCCAGTTCTAGGCCATGAAGTCAAACACATAAAATTAATTCTCTAGCAAACAGTCCTCAACTAGTGGATTTAACTTGCTAATGCTTTGCATTAATTGTTAGTGCCTTGGACCAAAAATCCATCTCTTGATATCAATCAGATTCTTCTTATTAAATCCCATCTGCACACCTGAAATCACAATCACCTGCTCAAAGAATTTTAACCATTTCTTTAAAACAGAACAATGAACAAACAAAACAATCTCATGAAACTTGATATGATAAACTCAAAGACACTTTGTATTATTGAATTTACATGACCGAAAGTGTACAAATGTGGAGACAATCTGATGACATTCATGAATGTGGAAGACATTCATGATATTAAATGCATAAAGTGGTTGTATTTACTTTTGAATTCATAAAATTATAGCTTATAGACTCAAACAATGACTCAGAAAATACAAATCTCTATCTACCCAGCCCAATACAAAAAAAATTAGAACCTTTTACAATGAGAGAATAATAGAAGATATAGGACAAGAGAGGCAAGCAAGAGCAGCCCTAAATTCAATCTGCTGCAGACACATGGTAGCTCCATTCTCGTTGATCAAATTGAAAAGAATATCTCTTCCTCTTCCTCAACAAACATATTCCCTCAAAAAAAAAAGCATCAGCTCATCATTGCTCAACAACAGAAAACATGCCCATGTGGAGATACTCATCATTTTATCTAGCTGCTCTAAAAACCTCTTTCCCGTGCACATCTATTTTATGCCTTTTCTTTCCACTTCTGTTCACAATGCTGGAGCAATACCTTTATATCTGGAACTACTTTTTACCTTTTTGTTGGACTTATATTTTGCATATTCACTTGTCTCCCCAACAATATAAAATATTCAACATAATGAATATTTTACTCAATGTATAAAATTATCCCCAACAATGAATATTATTTTACTCCACCTTGAAGAATTTCCACTCCATATATTCTCACGTGCACTTTATATTTTCATTTAAAATAATATTTATTATTTACCCACTGTGGATAAAAATACTCCACCTAAAAAAATAAAATACTCGTGCCACTTAAATATTCACCTTCTGCTAATAAAATGATCAATAACATCATTTCCCCATGAATATCTTATTCACCCTCCACTATTTGAGTAAATATTTTAATTTTATCCCCTTTTAAATGCCCAGTTATTAAAAAAAAAAAAAATTGGGCCCACCTCCATTTTTGACCACAAACTATTGCAACCATTACTAATTTTTTTTTAAATTTAATAAAAACGGGCTCCTCCCATGTTCTCGCGCACCTTGCAAGATTTTTGGTAGCGTCAGCATCATCCTCACGAGGTCCGCGAGGTTGGGCTGAAAATGCCCTAATCTTTTTGCACTTTTTGTCTGGTCATTCTTGGCAATTGCGACTCCCTTCTCATAGGCTCCCCAATGGATCAAACTCTCCACTTGCTCCCTACTGGCCATGCCCTTTCTGATCTCCTCCACACCATTCATTCGAAGTGTGGCCCCCTGTATTTATCAATCCCTCTTCATCTAGTAGTTGTTCGCAGTTCCTCTCTGTCAAGTCGCGCCCATCCATGCTATGTGCATGCCCTTCACCTCCTCTTTCTCGCACCCTTCACCCCATCCAAACTGCTCATGAGTCTCCCCTTCATAGGCCGTGCGTTCTCACCTAGTCTTCTTACTTAGTGCATAGGCCTCCTTGACATGTTGCTTGTGGGTTTCCCTCACAGACCCTTCTCTTAGGCTACACGCATCACTATTTGTTGATGGCACCTCTCACCACTCCCTCATCTCTCTGCCAGCCACAGGCTCTCCCCTTATCAGGTCACGCCCCATACTAGTTACACCTACATCCCGTGGCTAACACACCCCATTCCTGCCTTCTCTCCATTAGGCGCGGGCTCTCATGACTGGCTGCGTCCACCTTACCTACAGTGTGCGTGGACCTCTCCCTTAGGCTTTGATGGATGCTCATAGTTCAAGGAAAACTTGATGTATCCTTGTCCACCTCAAAGTGTTCTTGTAATACATTTAGACTAGCTGGATATCTCCCAAATTCAAGGCATGGATTCAAGTAAAGAAGTGTATCCATATGATCAGACCGCTTAATCACTGTTAGAGTGTAGGAGAGATTTGTCCCCCCTTTTAGTATTATGGAGCTAGCTAATGGCAAGATTTAGAAATGTTGTGACACTATCCATGGTAACTCAACACTTGCCCTCTACCATTCAGTGGAAAGAGTTTATGGATAAACACTTGAAGCTCTAGATACTGGTGATTATTCATTACTACCTTTGATATAGGTGATCCAGCCACAATCCTTGCACAGAACAATCCCTCTATAGAAAGCCATCTAACTCTTTTCTTGTTACAAAGAGCACAACTTTTAATTTGTATATATGTCTCCTCTTCAGTTTCACTATATTCTTTATGATCACCTTGCTTCACTAATCAGAACAATTCACATGAAAAGATTGCCACAATGCAATACTCACAACTTTACAATTGTGCAAAGCATGTCAGGCTCCATGTGAGCCTGGCTAAAAAGAAAAATCATTTTCAAACAATTTTTACCCTCAAACGGTCTAATACTACCTTTTGAATACCTCTGAAGTTGAAAAATGAACTAGGTCTTCATCAGAAATAGTCGTCTGACACTTTTGTAAAATGGTCAAAACAGGTTAGTTGCCTCAGGAATCAGCCTAGAAAATTGGGCAAACGACCTCATGAAACCATAAAAACTTGCAAGCATATATTCATTTGACCCAAAAGTATAGTGCAAAATATGGATCATTGAAATCAATTACGAGGAACTAGATATTAATCGACAAAGTTGCTCAGTCAGAATTTTCTGAAATAGCAGCAGTTCCGAACCAACACAAACTGACCCAATTGCTAATTTGCAATAATAGAAAATCAACCCCTAGCGAGCTTCCATCAAACATAGTGGGACATTAAGATACCCTGAGCACTTGTGCAAAAGGAATTGCTTTGAAACATCACTGATCAAAAGTTATTGACGGTCGAAGTCAGCCCCTCAGAAAGGCTGTCAGGAATGTAGCTACAAAACATAACAAACTGCATTTGGTTTCAATATGCTAAATATAATAAATCAGATCATGAGGTTCAGAAAACTAACACTGGAGATCATTTAGGTATGGGGAATATGGAAAAAAATTCATTTTGACATGACAGTGAACTAGTTTCGAAAACCAAGCTCAAACGGGAAGTTGTTTCATAATTGACAATCTGCAAACAGCAGAACAGTGCAAAAACCCTCCACCTTCACTTTTCGAAACGTTGTCAGAACTTATCATGGGAAGCTAAAATTTTGCATTCCTCCTCACATAGGTCAACTGAATATTTCTGCAATTGGGTTTTGCACAAAAATCAACAGTCTTTAAAATACAAGCCTCCAAAGCGGGCTAGTCAGGATTGATTCTTTAGGTGCACTTCTGAAAGTGTGGAAGCAAAATTTTGAAACAGGCATCTCAAATTTGCAAAATTTGAGAGTGCCATCAGTGGCTCCAACTGGGGATGTATTCCCCTTGTGGGCATAGCAAGATTCCAGATCTCTGTAGAGTAGACCAAAAGCTGAGTCTGTCAAGTGCCCTCAAACTGCTCCCCCATTCAACTTTTATTTTTCAATTTCATCTGATTACCCCAGGCCACCAAATGAAAAATGGGGATCAAAATTTACCTCTATCAAATACCAATATGTTAAATGATTTGATCTCCCTCCATATATGCTTGCTTCTGTCATACCATAATAACATATGTGACCTTCTTACAAGCAGATGAATGTGGTGACCACTAAAATTTACCTGATTACAAACACTGCCATTGACATTTCTCACAACTTTTTGAGCATACCGCTGCCAATACAATATTTTTCATTCTTCATTGTATACTCTATCTTAAACTACAAGCTTTCATTATCACATGACACATTTGTGTTATACTCATCATATGAAATATGCTCAGATTGAAAATAACATTTCCTATTATTTATCTCATTGTCATGTTCTACAAAAATACCTTCCAGCTGAACTGGAAACTGAAAAAGTTCAAACTCCTTCAAGTAACTAACACCAGGATGTTCAACCTTTCCTACAACATTTGTTTCAAATGCAAAACAGTCATAAGAGGTTCCCTCAAGGATTTCATCAAATTGTTCATTTGCTTGCTCAAGACTACATTCCAACCATGTGTGAAATGCATCATTGGAACTCTCAACAAAGAGTGGATTATTCCTCCACCAATAGGTTTCATCATTTCTCATCTCCAATGAAATTGGAGGCTCATCAAACAATGGATTCTCTATTATATTTATTTCTGACATAAGAGTCTTGGCCTCCTCGGCATGAATGTCTAAATCCTTCAAATCATCATTGCACTCAAACTCGTTGCAATCACTAGAAGAGAAAATAGAAAAGTCTTCAACTTCATTCCCATTCTCAGATTGTTTAGTAGACACATCTGACATTCTACCAATGAAACCATGTCCTCCACATCTTGCATGCTAACATTATCCTCATCTGATATAAAACTTTCCAAGTCTACTTCATTCAAGCTAGTATGGCCAGCATAAGAAAAATCAGCATGATCACCATTATGATTTGAATGTGCATGATCACCAAAAGTTTCATCATATGATGTGATATGCCAAGCATTTGAAACTATTTCCATCTTTGTTTCACATAAACAATCATGAGAAGAAAAAGCATAAACAGGTTCATCACCCTCTTCATCATTCCCATCACTATGTTCATGATCAGCAAACTGCACACACATTTATTCATGCTCAGATTTTTCATCATTGATAGAATCAACATACTCCATTAAAGACAAATCTGAATTATATTCCTAGTTTGCATCAAAGGCAGTTGGATCCTTCACTTGTGGACATGTGATTTTATGAGCAATCATGTCTTTACATTCTTGAGGTGAAGAAACCTCCTCCATATCGTCATCATAAAGGCATTCGTAATCAGTAGAAGAGTAATCAATTTGACCTTCATCCGCATCCTCATCACAAAAAGACTTATCACTGCATAAACCATGCTTAGATTCCTCATAGTAGATTCTTGAACTTTCATCTTCAATGTCTTGATTACTGATTTGTGAGGAGATGTTTTCAACATTTGCATTATCTTTACGAACCAAGACATGACATGGAAAGATATCTTGTATCTCATTCATTTCTTCATTACACAAAATATTGCAAGAAAATTTTTCATGCATATTCATTTGTTCATCATACCATGCATCTTACTCTTCATTACTGCTGCAAGGATTGCACATGTGCTTATTGTAAGTTGATTACAATTAGTGTCCTCATTCATACAATAGGTGTCTTCATTTTCTGATACACTCTTTTTATTCTTGTGTATCATGTTTTGATTTTTTTGAAACAAACAGCTACTACCTTCATTTTGAGACACTACATTTTGATGATGTTTAACATGAAGTTCATTAGGATCTACAAATTGTGATGATGGATAAATTGGAGCAACGACATCACTACCCTCTTGACAAGAACTTTTACTAACCGATCCATGAGTTCCTTTTTCTTGAGGTTTGTTAGGATGATCAACACTTACAATCCTATGTCCTTTCATCATTGAAAACCTCAAATTATTCTCAATGTCTATAGCCATCTGATATGCTTGGAGCAGGGTTGTAGGCTCTTTATCCCCCAACAAATAACTCATCTTTTTTTCAAATGCTCCTAAGTACACAACCAAACATTCAGCATCATTTTGCCTTATGTTCTCCGGGATCTCTCTTGTGATCATTGAAAATCTGAGATTAAAAGATGGGACTAACTCATCTTTTCCTTTCTCCATGCTCATGAACTTTTTCCTTATCAAAATAGGGTTAATCCTTTCTCCAAAGTATTCCATGAACACTGCCTTGAGCTCTTCCCATGAATGAATGGAAGAGGCTAGTAAATAAGAGAACCATTCTCTTGCATCTCCTCTCAAGGATTGAACAAATAACCTTATGATCACATCTTCGTGATCAATCTCATAATTATCCATCACATTAATGAACTGTTGCAAATGTTTACTTGTTGATTCAGCCTTATCACTAATGAACCTTGGTAACTTATTTCTAACTTTAGCTAGAATGTCATTTGGGTAACCACTAAGGCTACTGAAATTGATAGCTTTGTACCTTCCAATGCTGAAACCTCTTTGACAATTTGACTGAGACTGATCACAAACCATAGTCTGATTTGGAACCATACTCGAGTGCATGTATTGAGGCATCTTGATATGCCTTTTTCAAATCTTACATATCAACTCTACAGTTGATCATTCATTTGCCCTATGTCTACCTTTCATAACAATCTTAGAGTACCATAATGCATGATTTAAATGAATTTACACATAATATCTATTTAGTGGGCAAGGTTAGAACAAACATACTTCTCCAACAAAATACATAAGCTGCAAATTACAACTCAGAAGTATGAAAACTAAATATTATTGTTCTTTCCCTCTTTTAGTGCTAATCACTCAATAGGGAACCCAAGTTTTGCCTAAAATGTTCAAATATGGTTTTCATACAGAAATTTCTTGAAAACCAAAAGTGAGGAATACCTGGAAACTTTGCAGCTGTTGCAAGTTGTCTTCAAATCTGGAACTTTCTTTAAATTTTCAACAGGTTCTATCAAACAGAGTCGCCACCTCCTTTCACAGAGGACTGAACTTCAAGCAGTGAAGTTCTTTTACAGTTAAACTTCTTTCTGAGATCCTTTCCACCAACAGAGCACCACATATTACAAAACTGTTCAGGTTCACTGCAACACTTTCTTCTCCAGGGTTGAAATCCTTCAAACTTGAACAAATTTAGAATGACAAACAATAATATGACTCTATAACCATCTGCAACTGGAGATTCATAATTTCCCTAGCAAAGTTGCCATTCTATCGGTGTTTAAAATAACAACCCAACTAGGATTTGCAATTCTCTAAGAGGTAGCCAACCTCTATATTGAAGAACAACAAAGACTAGTGGCCAAATGACAGGAAATGGAATGGATACACATTTCCCCTACACTTCAGGCTCTGTAAGACCAAGGTGGGTAAACCTAAACAATGCTCAAAACTTAATTCACTCATACACTGACATTGTTTTATAAAGCAGATAATTCCCAATGAAACAACACTAAGGGAAGCATTGGCAACTTTAAATTTGGCTAAATTCTCAGCAACTCAACCCTCTCTCAGCCACTGGAAAGCCGAACACACAATAACACACCAAGATTAGAATTATTTTGCATTAAAAATTGTTTGTGAGATGCTCAAACTAGAACATAGATTAGTGCCAGTTCTAGGCCATGAAGTCAAACACATAAAATGAATTCTCCAGCAAACAGTCCTCAACCAGTGGATTTAACTTGCTAATGCTTTGCATTAACTATTAGTGTCTTGCACCAACAATCCATCTCTTGATATCAATTAGATTCTTCTTATTAAATCCCATCTACACACCTGAAATCACAATCATGTGCTCAAAGGATTTTAACCATTTCTTTGAAACAGAACAATGAACAGACAAAACAATCTCATGAAACTTGAGATGATAACCTCAAAGACACTTTGTATTATTGAATTTACATGAATAAAAGTGTACAAATGTGGAGACAATTTGATGACATTCATGAATTTGGAAGCACTTCATGATATTAAATGCATAAACTGGCTGTATTTACTTTTGAATTCATAAAATTACAGCTTAGAAACTCAAACAATGACTCAGAAAATACAAATCTCTACCTACCCAACCCAATACAAAAAAAATCAGAACCTTTTACAATGAGAGAATAATAAAAGATATAGGAGAAGAGAGGAAAGCAGGAGCATCCCTAAATTCAATCTGTTGCAGACACATGGCAGCTCCATTCTCGTTGATCAAATTGAAAAGAATATCTCTTCCTCTTCCTCAACAAACATATTCCCTCAAAAAAAAAGCATCAGCTCATCATTGCTCAACAACAGAGAACATGCCCATGTGGAGATACTCATCATTTTATCCAGTTGCTCTATAAACCTCTTTCCCATGCAGATTTGTTTTCTGCCTTTGCTTTCCCCTTCTGTTCACAATGCTAGAGTAATACCTTTATATCTGGAACTGCTTTTTACCTTTTTGCTGCACTTATATTTTGTATATTCACTTGTCTCCCTAGCAATATAAAATATTCAACATAATGAATATTTTACTCAATGTATAAAATTATCCCCAACAATGAATATTATTTTACTCCACCTTGAAGAATTTCCACTCCATATATTCTCACGTGCACTTTATATTTTCAATTAAAATAATATTTATTGTTTACCCACTGTGGATAAAAATACTCCACCTGAAAAAATAAAATACTCGTGCCATTTAAATATTCACCTTCTACTAATAAAATGATCAGTAACATCATTTCCCCATGAATATCTTATTCACCCTCCACTATTTGAGTAAATATTTAAATTTTATCCCCTTTTAAATGCCCGGTTAATTTTTTTTTTAAAAGTGGGCCCACCTCCATTTTTTACCACAAACTATTGCAAGCATTATTAGTTTTATTTGAAATTTAATAAAAATGGGCTCCTCCCATGTTCTCACGGACCTCACGAGCTTTTTGGTTGGGTTAGCATAATCCTCGCGAGATCCGTGAGGTTGGGTTGAAAATGCCCTAATCTTTTTGCACTTTTTGTCTGGTCATTCTTGGCAATGGCGGCTCCCTTCTCATAGGTTCCCCAATGGATCGAGCTCTCCACTTGCTCCCTGTTGGTCATGCCCTTTTTGATCTCCTCCGCACCATTCATTGGAAGAGTGGACCCTTGTATTTATCAATCCCTCTTCGTGCAACTACTAGTCATAGCTCCTCTCTGTCAGGTCACTCCCATCCATGCTACGCGTAGGCCCTTCACCTGCTCTTTCTCATGCCCTTCACCCCATCAAAACTACTCATAGGTCTCCCCTTCATAGGCCGTGGGTACTCACCCAGTCTTCTTGCTCGGTGCGTAGGCCTCCCTGACATGTTGGCCATGGGTTTCCCTCACAGACCCTTCTCTTATGCTACACACATCACTATTTGTTGATGGCGCCTCTCACCACTCCCTCAACTCTCTGCCAGTCATGAGCTCTCCTCTTATTAGGTCGCTCTCCATACTGGTTGCACTTGCCTCCTGTGGCCAATACAACCCATTCTTGCCTTCTCTCCATTAGTCGCGGGCTCTCATGACTGGCTGCGTCCACCTTACCTATAGTGTGTGCGGACCTCTCCCTCAGGCTTTGATGGATGCTCATCGTTCAAGGAAAACTTGGTGTATCCTTGTCCACCTCAAACTGTTCCTATCATACATTTAGACTA
Source organism: Sequoiadendron giganteum (assembly GCA_007115665.2). NCBI lineage: Eukaryota > Viridiplantae > Streptophyta > Pinopsida > Cupressales > Cupressaceae > Sequoiadendron > Sequoiadendron giganteum. The sequence goes on from CM021100.1 coordinate 777,172,604, forward strand.
GCTGGATATCTCCCAAATTCGGGGCATGGATGCAAGTAAAGAAGTGTGTAGTAGAGATTTTTCCCCCCTTTTACTATTATGGAGCTACTCAAATAGCTAATGGAAAGATTTAGAAATGTTGTGACATTATCCATGGTAACTCAACACTTTCCCTCCACCATTCAATGGAAACAGTTCGTGGATAAACACTTGAAGCTCTAGATACTGGTGATTATTCATTACTACTTTTGATGTAGGTGATCTAGCCACAATCCTTGCATAGAACAATCCCTCTATAGAAAGCCATCTAACTCTTTTCTTGTTACAAAGAGCACAAATTTTAATTTGTATATATGTCTCCTCTTCAGTTGCACTGTATTCTTTATGATCACCTTGCTTCACTAATCAGAACAATTCACATGAAAAGATTGCCACAATGCAATACTCACAACTTTACAATAGTGCAAAGCATGTCAGGCTCCATGTGAGCCCGGCTAAAAAAAAAATCATTTTCAAACAAGTTTTACCCTCAGACAGTCTGATACTACCTTTTGAATAGTTCTGAAGTTGAAAAATGAACTGGGTCTTCATCAGAAACAGTCGTCTGACACTTTTGTAAAATGGTCAAAACAGGTTAGTTGCCTCAGGAATCGGCCTAGAAAATTGGGCAAACGACCTCGTGAAACCATAAAAACTTGCAAGAATATATTCATTTGACCCAAAAGTATAGTGCAAAATATGGATTAGAGAAATCAATTACGAGGAACCAGATATTAATCGGCCAAGTTGCTTAGTTAGGATTTTCTGAAATAGTAGCAGTTCTGAACCAACACAAACTGACCCAACTGCTAATTTGCAATAATAGCAAATCAACCCCTAGTGAGCTTCCATCAAACATAGTGGGACATTAAGATACCCTGAGAATGTTTGCAAAAGGAATTGCTTTGAAACATCACCGATCAAAAGTTATTGATAGTCGAAGTTGGCCTCTGAGAAAGGCTATCAGGAATGCAGCTACAAAAATAGAACAAACTGCATTTGGTTTTGATCTGTTAAAAATAGAAAATAAGATCATAAGGTTCAGAAAACTGACACCGGAGATCATTTAGGTATGGGGAATAGGGAACAACATTCATTTTGACGTGACAATGAACTAGTTGCGAAAAATCAAGCTCAAATAGGAAGTTGTTTCACAACAATCTGCAAATAGCAAAATAGTGCAAAAATCATCCAGCTTCACTTTTCGAAACCCTGTCAGAACTTATCATGGGAAGCTAAAATTTGACATGCCTGCTCACATAGGTCAATTGAATATGTCTGCAATTGGGTTTTGCATGACAATCAACGGGCTTTAAAATACAAGCCTCCAAAGCGGGCCAGTTAGGACTGATTCTTCAGGTGCACTTTTGAAAGTGCAGAAGAAAAAGTTTGAAATAGGCATCTCAAATTTGCAAAATTTGAGAGTGCCATCAGGTTGGACAGGTACTTGATACAACAAGGATTCAGTAAGGGAATTTTAGATGGTAACCTTTACTTTAAAATTGAGGAAGACAAATTATTGATAGTAGTTGTGTATGTGGATGATATTATCTTTGGTGGAATTGAGGCTATGTGTAAGAAATTTGTTGAAGAGATGAAAAAACAATTTAAATTTCAATGTTTGGGGAGATGAATTTCTTCCTTGGGCTACAAATCAATCAAATAGATAAATGGATTTTCATTTCATAGTGTAAGTATGTCAAAGAGATGTTGAATAATTTTGGAATGGATGAGTCCAAACCGGTATGCACTCCTATGGTGACTAGTTGTAAATTGAGAAAAGATGACAATTCACCTAAGGCTGATCATATCAAGTATAGATCTATGATTGGTGGATTATTGTATTTAACTGCTACTAGACCAAATATCATGCATGTAGTTTTTCTTGTGGCTATATTTCAAGAAGATCCCAAAGAGACACATGTTACAAAAATGAAGAGGATATTCAGATACTTATGAGGCATGCCAAATTATGGCTTGTGGTATTTTAGGAATACTAATTTCACATTAAGTGTTTATACATATGCAGATTGGGCTGGTTGTGTTGATGACAAAAAGTACAAGTGGTGGTGCACTCTTTCTTGGATGTAAATTAGTCATGTGGTTGAGTAAGAAGAAACATTCAGTTTCTTTGTCTACTACAGAGGCTAAATATATTGCAACAACATAATGTTGTACATATGTGTTGTGGATGAGATAAACATGGAAGGATATCATAGTTGTGTATGATGAGCCTATATCTATCTTTTGTGATAATACAAGTGTAATTAATATTTCAAATAATTCAATGATGCATTCAATGACAAAGCATATATCAATTAGGTATCACTTTTTGGGAGAGAAGGTTATGGAGAACAAAGTGAAGCTTGAGTATGTACCCACAAAGGATCAGATTGTTGACATATTTACTAAGGCTCTTCCTAAGGATACTTTTGAGTATCTTTGAGAGAAGTTGTTGGTTATTACCCCTCCTTGTTTGAACTAGATGAATATGGAGATGCATCATTCCAGTGGATCTATGGATCTATCTCTTTTCTGAACTAATGTTGGTGTCTGCCTCTCAGGGGGAGTAGGCAGTGTCATGTTTTTTAAATTAGTTATTGATTTATTTGGTTGTACTCCTAAGGGGGGGGTGTATTCAAACTAGGTATTTGGTTCAGTGTTAAAGGGGGAGAATAATGCAAAAAAAAATCCTTTACCATTGATTTCAAAGGGGGAGATAGTTAGAATATCATGTGAAAAAGTGAAAGGTATCAGGGAAGAAATTTGTGTATATTTTTTAATCATTATTGACAAGATAGAGAGAACCTTGTAAGGGGGGAAGTGTGCAGGAATGTTGTGTATGTTGTCTTTGATGGTTTTTCACATATTGTGTTACCATAAATGAAAAAGGGGGAGATTGTTGCAAGTATGAAGGTTTTGTCATTGATGTCAATAGGAAATCTACTAACTGGTGTTGTCATTGATTTCAACTATGTGTTGAGGAAGTTATTGCATGATGAAGATGTCAAGGATATTGAGAAAAATGTGAAAAAGAGAAAAATAGGTTCTTGCAGGTTGTACATGTGCAGTTGATACTTTGAGGAAGTGTGGTGAGTATATGGAGATATCTTTTTTTGTAGTGTCTAAAGATGAGTTGGAGTGAAGTGATGAGTTGAGATGATGTCTCTAGTACTTGGTTTCCAAGTTCTTTTGAGAAAAATTGATAAACAAAGTTAAATTTGTTGTGTAAATGTTTAGAGTGTGCTCCACTATTGTGCTCTATGTTTATTTTGTGTTGATGCTATGCATATTTTGATCTTATAGGTTATTCAAGGTTCTTAGATTCTACTACATTCATAATTTGGGTTTCTAGATCGTTGTATAGTGCGAGATATTTTCACCAATATGTGAACCATTTTTTTAGTGATGTTTAATATGGCTTGGGAGAAATGTATTTTCTCTATGTTTCTTCGCTGTTTGGATTCAAGTTGTGCAGATTTGGGAAGTTTCTTATAATGTTTGTATCTTTTTGTATTCAATATTTTACTTGATTTCATACAGTACATAGTGAGTCTCATTTATCAGTGTGCGAGTAAGGTTTACTAGTTCTTTTGAGTTGAATTATCTGTTTGATGCGAGCTTGGATGGAGTATTTAATGAATATCAAGTAGTTCATGAATTATTTTAGATCATTTTCAAGTGATATATTATTGTCTAGAAGTTTCAGATTGATTTGAGGAAGTGTGTACTTAAATGTTTATGGTGTTTAGCATGGGTGTTGGCTAACCTTGTGTTTCACACTACATGTGAGCTTATGAAAGCGTGTTGAGATGTGTTTGGATCTATTTTGGGTCCTAATTAAGGATTTATGTAGGCCGCCTTTATTCTTATCCACAACAATAATGTTTAGGTTCCGACCTATTTTGAATTTATGTCTATAACGACTAGTTACCGATATTGGAGAAGGTTTTTGAGGTTGAGTTTGATAGAAATTATGGTGTTGTTGTGATTTTAGGTATGAAAGAAGTAGGAAGCAAGATATATGCAAGTGATTTGTGTGATGTGAATTTGAGAAGAGCAGTGTGAGTTTCAGTGTTAGGGTTCCCGAAGCTAGTGAGCTGAAGGCATTCAAAATCGTTCATGCAAGAATGTGAAAGTGTGCAAGAAATTGTGGTGGATTCCTTGTTGCATTGAGAAGTATTCTTTGTGTAACATTTCTCTTCTATCTTCTTGTATTTATTTGTGTGGTAGTGAGCCCTGGCTATGAGCCTTTTTGGATAGTGTGTCTTATTTTGGTAGTGAGCCCTTTTGTATCATTTTTCTATTACTTATATTTTGAGCTAATCCTCACTGTGGTTTTTCCCTCTTTGGGTTTTCCATGTAAATCTGGTGTTCTCTTATGTACGATGTTGTGATTTCAGTTTCTATTATCTTCATTTCATGTTTAATGATACTAATAGAATAAGGTTTTAATGAATGCATGTGGATTTTATTACTATTGAGGTTTTTGAAGGTTTAATTTTCTACAAATGATTCACCCCTCCTCTTAGTTGTCTTGTTCATTTCAACACCAAATACATGATCAAAAGGTCAAGTACAAAAATATGCCTTATAACACTATGATATGGAAAATCATGATGCCCCTGTGGTAGTAGAGTGCAAAGAACACATGATAAATGAAAGCAATGATAATAAACACAATAAACAAGCAATCATGCACAACAAACCAAAATAAAATAAGGACTATGTTGTAATTCAAGCTGAAAATTTATTGATAGATTGATTGATTGATTGATGATGAGGATAGAAAAGTTAACGATAAGAACAATGTGTACCCCAAGGATTGTTTCGTTAACAATAAGAACAACATGTGGATTGGAAAGGATAAATCCCTATGATGATAATCAGATTAAAGGATGAATTGATTTAAATTGATTTGGGTTGAGATCATGGATTTATTTTGGATGATTAGCTAGATTACAAGATTGGATTGCATGGATTAGGATTGACTGCATTGAAATGGTGTGATTGGAAGGATAGATTGAGGGTAGGATAACTAGGATAGGATAGAGGGATCAATTCCAAGGGAGAACCAAGCCTTGGGAAAATGATGGAAGGATAGAGGGATTGTATTGGATGGAGGATACAAGGATAGGAGGAGAAACAAATGACAAGGGAGAACCATGTCATGGTCAAAGATGGAAGGATGGAGAAATTCCATGGATAGGAGAGATAGATTTGGATGATAGATGGTGATGGGAGATAAGAGGATGGTGGATGTAGGATAGTAGGATGGATCTCCAAGGACTATGTTGTAAAGGAACAAGATGCCCCAGACTAGAGGTAGTGCAATCATGGATTGATCGTGGGAAAATATACATGAGATGAAAGGATGGTGTATAAAGGATATGTATATAAATGAGAGTAAGGCTTGCATCATCCAAAGAATGCATGGATATTTTCCCCCTAGCTTTATCAAGATCAAATATTAAAAGATAGTATAAATTGGATAGAATAGGAGGATAGATGTAGGATGAGGGATATGGGATGAAAGATAATAAAGGATATGGATAAGGTATGGATGAAATATTAGTATGAGTGATATGGGATGAAATATAATAAATGATATGGATAAGGTATAGACAAAAGGATTGGGTTAGGATGAGGGGTATGGGATGGAGGATATGGATAGGATGATCAAGATCAAGTGGATAAGATATGGATGTTGATGAGCCTGATTAGTAGCTAGTTTTCTATTGTTTAGTTAATATATTTGAAAAAAATTAAGATACTTATTTCATATACATTGCTGAACATATATACCTTTTATATATTTTATTCCATCCAAACCAAAATTTGATGAGTGGAAATATGATTATGTTATGATTCTGTTTGAATGAATGAATGTGTGAATGTGTATAAAATTTTAATATGAATTTGTGTTTAATTCATGATTGTTAATGGCATGTATTATTTAGATGAAACTAGCTCCTTTTAGCCAGAAGTATTGCAACCTGTAGCAACTAGAAAACTCAACCCACATCCAAAGGATTCTAGGCCAATTGTAGGGTAGATTTCAAGGATGCTAGAAATGTGAAAGTTGCAGAAATTATGGAAGCGATCCTTGGAGTGGTCAATTGTAAGTCATCAAAGAATTAAATAAGAAAATGGAGGAGAGAATAATTTTAGGATAATCTAGAAATTGACATGATTGTTTGCACAAAGCATGCCTTTTTCATGTCATTAAAGTAGAGTTGTAAACATATGTGTCTTCTTCTATATTTTTCAATTATAGTTTCAGTTGCAAAGACTTTGTCTCTCTCTATTTTGAAGGAGAGTGGACATCTTCATTTACTTTATAATTTCAGACCTTAGGCAAATAAACCTCCTTCATAACCTATATAGTTGGATTGGTGGTTGAGGAGCAGATCTAGTTGAAAGATATATGTTTTGATAGTTATATTTTTATTTCATAGATAATATATTTGTTAGTTTTTTGTTATGCATTCATGAATGAGAAATCAATAAATATTCTTGTTAGATTGTAGAGTTCAATTCTATGCAATAAATATGTTCTAGTTTACTATTATGACTAGTTGAATCGAGTAGCACATATTTGGTTTCTCTTGTGGGTACAATAGCTTGAGCAAGGGCCACTCAAGGTACTATTCACCCAACTTAATTTCTATTGTTAAATTAGATGTTTACATTATTAAATTAATCTCAATAGATTCTTCATTAGATGCACATGAATGATATTTAGTCTCATGATTTAAGTTTTTCAATGCATCATTGAGTCATCCTCTAGAGTAATTTTAGTAGTTAGAAGTAAGAATAAGAAGTAAAGTAAGAATTAGAAGTGCTAATGAAATTGCAGAGTTCAGGCTTAGCAGTTAACAGTTGTAGTGTTAAGCCAAAGGTACCCACAATATTAGTAGTAGATTAAGTTATTTCCCCTATTTTTTATTTTGATCTTTATTTCCTTTTCCAACCTTAACTGTTTTCCTACACATGTGTAAACCACCTATATTGATGATATAGGTTGTTTAGATTTTATGAATGCACATATAGTGCTAGCATCATCAAAAGCTTATGAAGCCTCGGTTGATAATTTCATGGAATATTTTTGAGGGTTTAGTTAGGAACCATTCCTCTAAATTGTGTGTCTAACACCAAGTTAACTGGATATTAGTGAGGCCTTAAATAGATGCATGGCTATTTGACCCCTAGGATCCTCATCAAGATCAAAGATGGGAAGGGTGGATGGATGTGGATAGGATAGGTGGAGAGAGATGGAAGGTGTGGATATGATGTGTATGAATATCCTTAACTTGTCAATATGAAATGGTGGAAAAGGGAGGATGTGTTTAAATAGGATGATGGATAGGGGATGAAGAATAATGAAAGATGTGGATAGGATGTGGTAGGTATCATGGATGAATCTTTCCCCCAAGTTTAGAGTGTAAGAGGATGGGAGATTACACATGATGCATGTTTACCAAATTTTCATCATGGTACTTTCCCAAGGCACCACAATAAGTGGTTTTCACGATTGGATGGATGATTTCTCTTTACACTTTTTTCATTTTTTTTAATTTTTTTTGGATTTTTTAGAAATAGTAAGGATGAATAAGGACAAGGATAAGGATATGGATAGTTATATTTGGAAGATAGTGGATGGATGATAATGATATGGAGGAAGGGATCAAGCATCTAGTTCCATGGATGGTATCCCTTGAAGATGTGCCCCATTAGACCATGTCGATTGGAGGTATGCTCATAGATGTTGGTAGAATGATGACATGATAGAAAAAGATAAGGATTTATGCAAAGGATTGGATTAAAACAGGATGGTGGGGGATTAATGTTGGATAATATATGGGGTGTTGGAAGACTTTTGGTTGAATAGATGGAAATGTTGGTAAGATCAACATTATCAAACACCTTGAAGGGTGATGGCATTGTGGAGAAGTGGATTTTGGGATATAAGGGCCCAAAATAGATGGAGGTGATGATGGAGGATTTTTAGATGGAGAAGAACACTTAGGATTGGATGAAGCTTTTGTATTAGCAAGCTTGGATTCCAATTTTTAATTTTCTTTGAGATGCATGGTTTCTATGAGTAATTTAGGAATCCACATGGTTTTTGTCTTTTAATTTTTCTTCATGGGCCTTTGTGGCCTTTGGGTTCTAAATTTTTGAGTTTGGATAAGGTTTTTCTTTGTTTTTGCATGTATTTTTATGGGATGTGTTGATCTTTTGAATTTTGTGAATTTTTGGTTTTATGCATTTGAGATATGGTATCTAAATTGCTTCCTAGATCAATGGGATTGGTGGATGGGAAGGAATGATGTGAAGGTATTATGAATGGGTTGATATAGGTAGGATGTTCGAAGGATTTAAAAGATTTTTTCCTTGGTTGATCTTGATTTATGATCGGATAAAATCAATTTGAAATAGGAATGATGGGGATAATGGATGGAAGGATGTAAGTGTTGAACACATTAGAATAATTAGAGGGGGATGAATCTATATACTTCAAATTTCAAACTTAATCCTTAATTTTTGAAGCTAAGTTATATCATCAAATTATTAAACTAATCAAACAAAACATAAAAGAAGATAAACATCCACACAAGAGGGTAAAATCAACAACCTGTGTCACACTTTATAAAGGAATCACCAACAACAAAAACAACTCTAAATTTTGTCCACATAAAAGTGGTCTTTATGTTTTGAATTTAAAAATGGTGTAAACTAATAAAATGTAGAACTTTTCATGAAGTTTATTCCTATAATTTTTAAACTTTAAAAAAGAAATGTTTTCATTATTCTTTTATCAATTTAAGGAAAATTTTTAGAATTCTGAAAATTTGAGAAAAACGTGACTTCACGGGCCATCAAGAAACAAATTGAAAAAAAAATCATTTCTCCCTAATTTCTTTTCTCCAAATAGGTAACTTCAATATCTTTTGCATGGAAAAGAAATAAAACTTGATGTATATTTTTCTAGTAATAACATTTTAAAGTCGAACTTGTCAAAATTTGACAGTTTTCATGTGCCATCAACTATTTTCAATTGTTTTAATCATTTTCGAAAAAAAAATTATACCATTTTGAAGAAGACTCTCTCCTCTTCTGCCCCATATAATTTTAAAAAAATTATAATATGTTTTATTATTATTTTTTTAATTTCTAATCAACCTCTTTTTTTAATTTTAACAACCTACTTGCATTATTTTAAAAATAAAATATATTAAAACTAATAAAAATATTAAATAAATAAATATATATATATATATTTGGATTCCCCACTTCGAGATCTACAAAAGGGTATTTTTCTTTTTTGTAGAAAACTCATTCTAACTCGAGATATACTTAGCTAAATTTGAAAGTTTCAAAAAATTCTAAAAAAAACTGAGTTGGCTACCAACTAGGGTGACAACTAGACAGTTTCGACCAAATGGGTTTTGGAAAAAACCCTTTCGATAGAAACCCTGCACATAAAATAATCCAATATGAAAGCCAAATTCAAACTTTCGAAGGAAAATTTTCTTTTTTTTGGTTTCAACCAAAACCTATTTGGTTGAAACCTTGTGTGCCACATTTACACCACATGGTTTTGGTCAAAGCCTATTCAGACGAAAAAATTTCAGCCAAAAATTGTTCACTCAGAACTATTTATTTGGCCGAAAGTGTGACATAGGTTTGTGATTTTACCCAAGAACACAATTAACACCATATTTACATGGAAAACCCCACAAGGGAAAACCATAGTGAGAAATACTGCTAGGATCTACTATCCTGATCTATCCTCACAAGTAAATAATAGTTACAAATTTTATTTAGGTCTACAACCCAAGCAAGCTACGACTCCCTATTTATAAAAAAAAAAATTAGGGTTACAACCCAAGGAAGCTATAACTCCTTGATTGAAAACAACTAAAATATGACTAACTTTATGGATTCAAACCAATAAGAGTCACCAATTTTGCACATTAGTTCTAAGGTGGATCTTATCATTCTTTGATCATACCCTTATACATCTTCACAAACTTCCATGATTATCATCTCATATTTTATCTCCTATATATATCATTCACACACTTGCAAATACAAATTAAGTCGGTCATAAACAAGAAAATAAGAAACTTGTAGCATGTTGTGCTACATATCCATTGGCAATATACAAAAATGATAAAACATTGTTTACATTTCTCCCAAATGAGTTAGGATGACCCATGCAACATCTTCAAAAAATCCATAAACTCCTGTCACACTTGAACTTGTGGCACACATCATTAACATGCCTTAGTCAGCCTACAAAAAACATATATTCACAAAATAACTTAAAATAACTGTGTGGTGCTAGAAACACGAAATATCTTCATTCACTTCATACCTTAGAAACTATGATACATGTGGAGTGTCCACACAAACTCATACAACTGAAATTCACAACCTTCTATTGACGCAAGTAATCAAATACTTGTCCTAATGAAGATTAAGCATATGAAACCAACTATATCAATCTCACTTTGAAAATAGAACTTGTGGAATACCAGATCACTTGAGAATTCAATGTAGCATATATAAGACATAATTGAGTATGTCCTAAAAAATTCTTAACAAAAACTTCACATCCATAGGAATGCCATAGAATTCCAACAAGCGTTCTACAACACTTTTCTCTACCATAGCACAAATCAAAACTTTATCACTTCTATCTTTCACTAGAGAAGGTATATTGATATGAAACTTTGTATATAACACCTTCACATCTCCATGATCTTAAATTCTAAACCACAAGAATAAATATTTCTATGTTGAAGGATGTAGACCAAAATACTATGTCTCGTCCTTAGAGTATATACTATGAAAGCCTTAGGCAAAAATTCTACAACTTGTCAATGAATGCAATGCACCAAACTAACAAAATATCATTATAGGCAATCTAAAGTCATATCAAGACATGTTTTCCCACCTCCAAATCATACTAAAACAGCACATTGACCACTAGCCTTGCATATTGTTGCAATGTTGACTTGCATCATTGGATATCTCTACACACTAATAATCTCCAGAGAATATGCAATCTTAAGCACACTTTTAATAGCAATGTCAATCAATCTTATCAAGTAGAAAGAATCTCCCCATTTGTCATTGATGGAAAAACCAACTGATGTGATTCAACACTCCCACTTAGATGCACATTTCTCTCCCCCTTGGACATCAAGTACAAAGGGTAACAAAAATTTCCTTGTGCATGAAAAACTTATAGATCCCCCCTTAAGAAATGCAACTTTTACTCCCTCTGGGATGAAGTCTGGTTACTTCATTAGAAAATGTAATATTTTCTTATTTATAGATGATTCTAATCCACATATATACACAACATAAAAAAGGAAAGATATCTTACATCAAAAATTAGAATCATCTCAATTGGAAGGAATAATGATCTTATAAATCAACTTGAGTTGGATCAAGCTATTGTCCCATTATTTCTTTGTTGCGGTCAAGGTCTGGACTTGACAAGTCAACAACACATATATGTCTTATGCTTCCACCAAATAATATGGTGCATGATATTTCTGAATTGCACCATTAGCTTCCACTAGAAGTCTAGTGAGTGAGGCCAATATTAGGCTCACTACTTCTCTTAATTGATTTAATTGATCCTTAAACTGCTCCCTTTGATCTTGCAGTTGTTGAATTTGGGAGTGAATACTCTCCACTTGTTCCTTGATGGCACCATCACTATCTTGCATAGGATCATTAGTTGCAGCCACATTTGTGATTTTCATTTCGACGACATTGATCTGATCCTTTATACTATTTGTTGTAGTATGCCACAAAAAACATAAGGTACTTTTTCTTCCTCCAAGAACTTCTAAATATCTTTGATGCATTATTATACCTTGGCCAAAGTGTTATCACACTTTATGGAGTTATCTTCTAGGTCTCTTTTCATTGGATTTTTTTTTTTATCTTGCTTCTCAAGATGAGAAGAATAAGTCTCAAAGGACTCCATTAGTTGCTTCATCTAAATTGTGTAGGGGGGAAAGATGTATCCCTTTTAACTTTAGGAAATTTCTATTCTAATACTTGCATTGCCTCTTCCAAAACTCTTGTACTCTCCACCCATTGTTATAGAAAATATTGACTTGATGTGGAGTGGAGTACATCTCTAGAATTCATCTTATGCAGGGGAGATATACCTCACAAGTTGACTTTCCCATAAAATTTAGGAACATGTAATAACTATGGAGTCACTCTTGGTTGAATTTGAATTTCTAGTACTAAAACTCCCTAAATGAGTCATCTGGAGAGGAATATTGTTTCTCTTAATGTTCTTCTTTTTCACTCTTCTCCTCTCCTTTTCCTTTAACATTTCCTTATCCTTTTCCTCTCCATTTCTTTCTCCTTACTAGAGACATCCTACTCCTCTTGCTAACCAGAGACACCTTGCTCTTCTTTGTGATCAAAGAAAAATTTCTCATTTGTACTCATGTTAGGGGGAATATTATTAGTATCTTTCTTATTTGGAGGCTCTTATGCATTCATATCAACATTATTTTTCACTTCTTCAAGGATCCTCTTTGTGACTTCTTTCTAAAATCATCATCCATGCTCATAAGAATGTCTATCCTTTGCTTTGTGCAGAGATATTTGGCTTGCTTCTAGACTATCTTCTCCTTATCTTCTTGGGAGACATAGGACCCAACCTTTATGATGGCCTACTATTGTATCTCCTCATCTAATTTGATTAAATTTTCTCTTCTTTGTCTTAAAGCCTACTCTAGGTTTCCTAGATCTTTTTTTGTGATGTCACTAAAGGACATATTATTCTTCAGTATATACACAATGATAGATTTTTCAATGGTCTTTTGATCTTTCAAAGGGAATTTTAGATGGATCTTTATTATTTCATTCAATAGACCATGGTTAACAGTTTCATTCAAGATAACTTCAAATTCAAGGGGCTCATATGGAACTGGAGGAGATTGCTTTGTTTTCTCCTTTTCTATCTTCTTCCCTTTCTTTTTCAATTTGGAGGTACCTTCATCCTCAACTTCTTCCTCCTCTTCTGATTCTTCCTCATCCATGTTATTTCTCTTTTCCTTTTTCTCATGCCTAACATGCCCAAATTTTGTGGTCTTCTTTTGTGGAGGAGTTTCTGATACAAATCTACTTCCAATAGATGTTTGGTCAGATTCAATGGTCTCTGGAGGAGTGGTAACATCATAAGTGGATCTATAGGACATTCTTGGCTCTTTGCTAGCTTTTGGAGGACCAAATTTAGCTTTAGAACTCTTTGTAGGGGCATCAAATGTAGACTTTAGAAGTAAACCCCATTTTTTGTGAAGATCTTCTCTATTTTTTTTATAGATGCTCCTATGCATTCTTCTTATACATATTATTCATTACCTCATCATATGTGCCAAATATCTCAGTAGTTATATCTTTTGGATTTTTCATTAGGATATCCACATAACCTTGGACATATTCAGGTGCAACCTCATAACACAATGCAGGAATCCATGAAGTTTTGGGCTCCAATGCTTCCATATAACAATGGTCCTTTTCCAACATGAATTTTACCTCATTCTTATATTTTTAAACTAGATAAAATGGTATTCTCTCTCTTGCATCTTTGTTTGTAATTTTTTAAAGAAGCCCCAGTAGAAGGTAGTGTATGCTTTCTTATTTTGAAAACCTCTTATGTGATTTTTGATCTAACTGGCTATCGAAATAACTTATCCCATACTTTTCCTTTAAATTCATGTAATTCATTCATGAAATAGAATGTAAGGAGAATAATCAATTATCCAAACCTAAAAGTATATCTAGTTTCTTTTGTTCTCTTCAAATTATCCATCAGTTTTTGTCTCAACGGTTCGAATACATAAAATTTGGCACCCTCCTTCACCATATAATATGTAGTGTGGATTACGATGGTGGTTGTTTATCCTTCTCTATTTGTGAAGTAGATTTTGTAAGAAATCCCCATCATGGGATAGCGGACTCAAAAATCAATGATATCTTTCACTGTTAGGGTTCCTTTATCAATTTTGGCTCTGGTAAGATCATAACCCTCTCATGCTTGATAGAATTCATCATCAAGATAGGTCCAATGGCACAAAGACCAATAAAAACTATAATTCTCTCCTTTTTTATCATGTAGGTTTTACCCAACTGGATGAATTCCTCATGAATGTGACTTAGAATAATCCTTACCCATTCTTTGCAGTCACAAAAATATAGAAAATATTTCTAGATATATAACCATTTCACTGCCACATTTTCATATTCAGGATTGTATACATCATTAGCATCCAAGAGTTCATTTCAGAGCATTCAAAATGATGATGTGTGATCAATTTCATTAAGTAGGGCATGGATATAGATTCTTACATCTTGAGAATACACCACATTCACATAAACCTTTGAAAATGCACCATCTTTATCAACCTTTATCACTTTGAAAGGAAATTTCTTGTTCTTTGGCTTGGGTTTCTCCACAACATCAACCAACTATGGGGTCACCATTTATGTTTCTTCTGAAATGTTTTCACACTATCACTAGGGCTTGGCAAGAAATCACACAAATAGCTTGAAAACATAAATTCTCTTCTCTGCTTCTGAACATGAATTTTTTTTATTGAAAATGAGAAAAAAAAATCTCAAATAAGACATAAAAGGCTTTCATTTATCCTAAATTTTCACCATTAATGCATGTGTACTTGTTAGGTAGATATTCTACCAAAATTTGGTGTCATTATAGGGATACAAAGAATCTCAACACACCTTCACAAATCATTTATTTACTCTAGAACCTTAATCAATAGGTTCAATATTGCTCAACTGGCCTGATCCCTAGAGGAATTGATCCAATTCAACTTTCATGCTAAACTTTTCAATATTTTATCCTTTCTAGGGGTTGAAGGATTTGAAAATGATAGCTCCCCTTGAGATAATGTTTTATCTTATTTTTTCATAGGATCTTGTGTAGAATCAAAAAGCATGGTATCATCCTTATTCACATTTTCTTGAACTTTCTTCTCTTTCCAAAATTTTTCATTTCTCTTCTTTTGTTGAATTAGGGTTTCTTCCTTCTTCCAATTTTGAACAAGCGGTTTCACAAAACCACTTCTATAAATCTTTTCTTTTATGCCCAAACTTTTTTTTTTTTTTTATAGAAGGTCAATGGCCTATATATATATTTATCATAAAATAATTTTGTACATAAGATTTTAGAATTTGTATCATATGGAATAGGAAATTCTATATCATTTCCCACACTGCTCATGAAAGTAGACTTTTTAATTATAATGCAGATGGAAACACAAAATTCATAACATATGTCTAATAATACTTTGCAATTTTTTTAAAGGAACAAGGCCCATTTTGGATACCCTTCTTCAGACCTTTATGTAGACCCAGATTTAAAGCAAAATTTCAAAAAAATGCCTCCTAGCACTCTAATTATTTTTCCATTCGTACCACTTGGATTGGTTTTTTGTCCTAAGCCTCTGCATCTTCCCAGTCTTGCAAATCATGACCAAAAGGACCACTTATTACAAAAGGATCAAAATGATCTTGCACACCACACATAAAGGAGCCAATACCTTCCATTGGGTCAGTTGTTATTTGAATCTCCCAAGCCGCAATTAATAGAGCATTGTTTTGAAGAAATTGGGGTTTGATAAATTGCTTTGCAATTAGCACTATCTCTCAGTAGGATTGCAGTAAATCCATGATATTTGATAGGAAAATAGATATAACCTAAGATGGGAAGACAATTCTTCTTGCATGCCACATACACCCCTCTATAGTCTATGAGTATTGGCCATCACCTATTTATTTTTTTCTTCAAGATCTCATCAAGCAATGGCAATGAAGCCATCGATGAGATGTCAAACATTGATCTTGATGATGGATGAATTTGAGCCACGAACCCAATCACATCATTGATCGCATGTTCACCTTCTACTTTGCAGGCTCAACTCATGATGCCTCGATCTCACTTGATGGGGAGATACTCAACCCATCAGTGGTCATGGGTTCCCTTCAATGAAGCATGAAACAATCGATGATAGCTTTGATCATTAGCAATGAGTTAAGCACATTACCACATCACTCATTAGGGCTATTCTCTTAGCAGTGATATAACACACGATGAGAAATAAACACAAAATAGTTAGAAAGATAGTAGATTTCTCATTGCTCCTTGGACATGGGTAATTTTAAGAAGACACGCGACGAGTGATAGACTACTAGTGGTGAGACTTAAGTGACATTAAAATACATGTGGGCATAAGTTGTTTTTAAAAAAAGAGGGAACTCCTAGACACAACAAGTCATAACAAAATTTATACCAAAAAGTTCCTTGACCTGGAAAATATAAATCATGAACCAACTAAAGATATGGGAGACATTTTCTTTCCACTTTTCAATGACTCGTAGAATGATAAAAAAGAGTAAGCCGTCGAATGGATATGTCATAAAAAATAACCTCCCTTTATAGCCAATAAACTATGTGCATATATTCTTTGTAAGTGAAGGGAATATTTTTTTTTCATGAGAAAATGAGCCCATTAAATTCATCGTAGATATTACTTGTAATATCTTGTGTGAAACTTGCTTTCCCAGCCCCGCTTTGTGTGTTACACTCCTAGTCATCATGGGTCCCTATACCTACAAAAAAAAACTTTAAACAAAACTTGATACTAGAAACACATGTCCATAATTGGACATGGTTTTCATAAGAATATTTGATGTGTGCCTTTCAAATCTATCGGCATACTGATGGTAAAAGTGTTTCATCTACCTGAAGGGGGGGTACTTTATAAAACACATTATAATCATTAATCAACACTTATATCAACCAAATGCACCAATAACTAGAAGCCCATTATCTACTAACCTCCTCATGCAAGATGATTTGACATTTCCCATGTACCTATTAAGCTAGCTAGGCAAACTATGCCACTAATATCATTCATCTTTCTCATCACTATCCCCTAATCAATTGCATGAAGAGAATGAACTTTATTTTATTTTTTAATTTCCTTCATCAATTTCAACCTATAGCGATTGAGGATATTGCTTCACTAACTCTTGGTGTCTCACTACCTCAAAGCTTGACCATCACATCCCATATTTGCAACCCTATCAGCTAGTTTATTGCCCTATATATATGTATGTGTAATTTGAATTTCATGAAAATAATCCATTATCTTTCAAAATTTCTCCAATACATATCGTAATCTCAAATTGTGTATGTTTCTTTCCATACAAGCATTAATTATAATCAAAGAATCACCTTCAACATGCAACTTGTGAATGCCCATGGAATTTTCTAACTATAAACCTTACAACAATTCTTGTCCATTTGTAATTTTATTGCATGCATAACAATATTCATGAAAATAACTAGCATCATATCTTTGAGGTACACATGGTTTTCTACCCATGTAGTCATTTCTTTTTGCTCTAGATCTAAAACTAACAACCTTATGCCAAAATTTATTTCAAGAATAACAATAATCTTAAAAATATTGAGTGAACCTAGTAGGGGCATTGACTAGGTGGAGGACCTCTGGATCTTCTTTGTATGTGGATTGGAGTAAATCTACCTTCTTTATTCTTTCTATCTTTATCTGATTTTGCATTTTTAGACGATTTATTCTTGGGTTCTTCAATGCAATCTTTTTTGTCCTTTAATTTAGACTTTCCTTTTGCCTTAAAATCCTCATATAGGTCTGTAGATGAATTGGTTATTGGAATTTTACCATTCTCAAAACTGAGGCCAAATTTTTCTTTTGAAGGTTTTTGAGAGCTAATTATTTCATGAAGAATATCATAACTTCCCTTTAGCTTTAGACCTTTTGTCAATTTATTCCTTTTTTATCCAATTCTTTCCTCAGGGAGACAATTTCTTCTTCAAGCTTGGAGCATTCAATAAGTTCTTCATTGAGTTTGAAATTTAGGTAGTGTATAATTCTTTTACCTTCTTCAACTTGACAATTTATTTTCTACCTTTTCAAGTTTATACTGGAGTTCTTCATCATTTTCTCTTTCTTCATCTAGATCATTAAGAGTAGAAATGAGTTCCTCTACATAATCCACTAGACAATCTTATTTATTGAATTCAAATTCAAAATTCATCATCCTTATGGAGTATGTCCTCTTCTTCTTGAGAGAACTTCTTCTTTGGAACTGCTTCATTCACCATGTTTTCCAAATACATGATCTACCTTATGTATTAGGCTATATTAGGGAACCTTACTTCAATACAATTTTTCAAAACACCAATATTGAGAGGGGGGTGAATTAGTATATTTCAAATTTCAAAATCAATCCTTAATTTTTGAAGCTAATTTATATCATTAAAGCATTAAACTACTCAATCAAAACATAAAAGAAGATAATCATCCACACAAGAACACAATTGACACTAGATTTATGTGGAAAACCCCACAGAGGAAAAACCAAAATGAGAAATGTTGATAGGAGATACTATCCTAATCTATCCCTCCAAGTAAATAATTGTTACAACTTTGATTTAGGGCTACAACCTAATGAAGCTACAACTCCCTAATTGAAAACAACTAAAATATGATTGAATTTACGGCTTCAACCCACTAGTAGTCATCAATTTTGCACATTAGATCTGAGGTGGATCTTATCACACTCTACTCATGCACTTATAAATCTTTGCAAAATTCCATAATTCTCTTTTGATATTTTTATATTCTATATATATCATTTACATTCTTGCAAATATAAATTAATTCAACAATAAACAATAAATTATGAAACTTGTGGCATTTCTGCCAACATATCCATTGGCAGTATACAAAAAATGATAAAACATTGTTTACATTTCTCCTAAATGAGTTAGAATGACCCATACAACATCTTCAAACCATCCATAAAGTTTGTTCACACTTGAACTTCTGGCACATATCATTAGCATGCCTTAGTTGACCTCGATAAAAGGATATCTTCATAAAATAAATTAGGTGTTGGAAACAAGCAATATCTTTGTGCGCTACATACCTTAGAAACTATGAGATATGTGGAGTTTCCATACAAACTTATTCAACTAAAATTCACAACATTCTATTGACGCAAGTAATCAAACACTTGTTTTGATGAAGATTAAGCATCCAAACGTAGTTATATCAATCTATCACTTTGAAAATAGAACTTGTGGAGCACTAGATCAATTGAAACTTCAATGTAGCATACATAAGACATCACTGAGTATGTCCTCAAAACTAGTTGACCAAAACTTCACATTTGAAGGAATGTAAAGCATTCCAACAAGCCTTCTGAAATACATTGCTCTACTATAGTATATACCAAAACTATGCCACTTCTATCTTTCACTACAGAAGGTATGTTGATATGAAACTTTGTATATAACACCTTCACATCTACATGAGCTTAAATTTTGAACTACAAGACTAAATCTTGTTCTCCTAAAACATGTGGAACAAAATAATGTGTCTCGGCCTTAGAGTATTTACTGTGAAAGCCTTAGAAAAAAAAATTACAACTTGTCACTGAGTGTGGTACACCAAACTGATAAAATATCATTGTAGGCTTCCTGAAATCACATCAAGACATGTGTACCCACCTCTGCATCATACTAATACAAAAAACTATTTCTGCAATGATGACTTGAACCATTAGATATCCATGCACACTAACAATCTTTGAAGCATATATAATCTTAAGAACACTTTTGACATAAATTACAATCAAGCTTATCAAGCTACAACAATGAGGACACAAGATGCATGGAAGGGATGAATAATTTGGTTTTGGGATATAGGGACCCAAAATAGATGGAAGTGATGAAGGATTGTGCTTTGGAACATAAGGGCCCAAGATGGATTTGGATGATAGAAAATGCGGATATTTGGATTTAGATGGTGGGATTTTAGATTTTGGGTGGATGGAAGATGTACCAATGTATTGATATTGATATCAAAGGCCATGAGAATTTAAAATTTATTTGATATGAATGGGTTCTATTATTCCTTTCTCATGGAGGCCTAACCCTTTTCATTGATAATGCATAATTTGACAAATCCTTTTTGTAATGGGATACTTGTTGTTTTGAAAGAAAGATGCGAGTCCATTTTGAGGGGGGTATGATATGGAAGAAATTATAGGATTATGGAGGAAACTAGAATGGATGAAGGTGGAAGAACCCATTTAATATGTGTGGGGTTCATGGGTAGCTTGGATAGGGGTGATGGGGTCTTGTGTAGGATTAGGATCATGACATGGAGATGAATGGATGATTTGATATTTACTTGGGGAGGGATCATGTGATGGAGTGGATGGTATAATTAACACTTTATTATCAGATGGAATGGAAGGGATAATTTAATCTTGACTTGGGGTAGGATCATGGTATGGAAGAGGATCATGAGATGGATTAGGATCATGAGGTGGTGTAGAATGGATTCTTTGATCTTGATATGAAGGAAGGGGATCATTGGATGGGATGGAAGGGATATCTTGTTCTTTATTTGGAATGGGATCCTTGGATGGAGTGGAAGAGAGAGGATCATGATATGGAGGGATGGTTTGATATTGGATGTCCTCAACAAAACTGAAAATCATGATCACATATTGGATTATCAAAGAGATCAAAAACTTTGGATGGAGTGGATGGTTGTGATTGATTTAAGTTTTTATGGTCATGGACACGATCTCAATTTAGGCTAGGGTGCATATCGACCTTATTCAAACCAAGTTCTTGGAATGTTTGGATTTGTGTTGATGGTGTGATAGAGGAGGAAGGTTGGATAGAATCTTCAACTTGGGTGGGTGGAGGGGTAGTAGATTGAGGTGGATGAATGACATGGGAATATTACACAACTTTATTAGTGTTTGGATAATTAGGCTCCTTTACTAACAGTCCTTGGAGGGAATCATGGAAGCCATGCGATGGAGTGATTTTATGGGGTTGGGGTGATGTGGATTGTAAGGATGTTTGTGGTATTTGAGATTAAATTTTGATGGTGGTTTGGGTTCCCTTGTCAAAGGAAGGGGTAGGATGAGCAATATGAGATGGATTAGGATTTTCTGGAGGTATGGATGATAAAAATTTTGCACCAATACTAAGGAAGTACCCAAACATGGAATATTTTTTATTATTAAAGTGGTGAGTGAGGATGAAATTAGCAATGGTGGATAAGGATAATGCAGATGGTGAGGATATACATGGGACGTAAGGGGAAATTTGGATGGGGGTTTGGTTTCCCTTGTCAAAGGAAGGTGTAGCATGGGTAATAAAAGATGGCTTATAATTTTGTGGAGTTAGTGATGATGGAATTTTTGCACCAATGCTAAGGAGGTATATAAGCATGACTTTTTTATCTTTACTGAAGTGATAGGTGAGTGAAAAAATGATGAATGCTTGGTGATTTATAAAATGGATGGGTAAAGTCTTGGATACATTAGGAGGTGGTAGATGGGGAAATCTCATATTGGTCCACAAGAGTCACATTATCATTATAGGGATAATAATTGGGTTGGTGAACAAGTCTACCCTCATCATCATCATTGTAATTTGGGTTGACCTTGAGTGTGATTTTTGGTCTTGTTGGATTAAGATATGTGTTCATGATGTTGGATTGGGTTGGAATAGATGATGGTGGGTTAGAATAGATTAGGTTTTATGGAGGATAGATTAGATAATTAGACATGGTGGAGGATTGATTGGAAGAGTAAAGTTTGGGATTGATTTTGGATGAGGATGGAAATTAGGATGATGGATTAGAAATGGACTTTGGGATTAGAAGAATAGGAACTAAAGATGAGGATGGATAAAGAGATTATATTTTGGGTTTAAATGTCCAGACCTTAAAATGATTTTATATAATTAAGGACGATTCTCTATACTTAAGATAGACTAGCGTTCTTAAGAAATACTTGATTGGATTTGATCTCAACTTAAGATAGATAAAGTTCTTAATTAGGAACTGATTGGATTTGATGACTATACTTAAGGTAGAATAATTTTCTTAAGAAAGATTGTATTAAAGATGAAATCAATATTAGAGTCTTGATTTTTGATTGGGAGATTGGATTTGAAATGGATGATAGTGGATTAAGGATAGGATCCTTGAGTGAGGGATTTGGATGATGATGAAAGGATATGGGGTATAAAGGAGATTAAGTACTTAACCAAATATTTATGTTCAAATGATGATTTTTTAATTAAGGATTAGGGATTGAATGTATGGTTGATATGGATAGATGGATAATTGAATTTCGATGAGGTATAGATGGATTAGATTAGGATTTGGTTATAATGAGATTAGGTTGATAAGGGTATTGTATTAAGATGATGAGGAAGGATTTATATTAAGGATGATAATGAAGGGGTGTGGATTAAGGATGATAGTGAAGGATGTGGATTAATGATGATGATGGATAGAGGATATTAGGACAAATATTGATGATGAAATGGGATTAAGAATTTGGATCATTTGAGGATGATTAGGATATGGGCTACGAAATTTATTGGATTAGGAAATTTAATTAAGCTTGGGGTCCTAAATTTTGGATTAAGAATGTATTAGAAGATGGAGTGGGACGAAGTGGATTAGAAAATATGGGATGATTAGGGAAATATGGAAGATTATACAGATTAGGGTGATAATTAGGATGATTATAAATGATTAATATTATTATGGATGAGGCAATAAAGATGAAAAGGAATTATTAGGATGGAGAAATATGATTGGGAGATTATTAGGATGAGATGAGGGATAATTAGAATGTTTAAGGGGGGTGATTAGAATGATTTTGGAGGATTAGGAGGATATGATTATGATGAATGGGAATGATTAGGATGATGAAGAGTTACAAGGATAGAAAATAATGATTAGAATGGAAATTGATGATTAGAATTAGAAGATATAATTAAGATGATTATGAATTATTAGATTGAGGTGATTGGGATACAAAGAGATGAATTGGATGGAAAGGATGATGGGGAGATGATTAGGGTGAGAAGGGAGATAATTATAATGATTATGGATGATTAATATGGGGTAATTAAGATGAAAATGAATTATTAAGATTAAGAGGGATGAATTGGATGGAAAGGCATGATTAGGATTAGAAGGGATAATAAAAATGATTATGGATAATTAGGATGAAATGAGGGGCATAGGTATAGTGATTATGGGTGATTAGGATGATTAATAATGATTAGGATAAGAATATTAGGTTGAGATGATTAAGAGGGTAAAGGATGATTAGGGTGAGAGGATTATGATGATTAAGGATGATAATGATAATGATTATGGATGACTAAGATGGGATGATTAGGATGAGAATGGATGATTATGATGAGGTGATTGGGATGAAAATGGATGATTATGATGGGTCGTTTGGGATGAAAATGGATGATTAGGATGGGGTAATGAGGATGGGAATTTTGAATTGGAGATGATGTGGATAGATTGACTTGGAGGACACCTAAATTTTTTTGGTTTTCGAGTGTTTTGATGTTTTTGGGTTTTTCATTTTTTGATTTATTTGGCTTTTCAAGTATTCTATTTTTTTAGATTTTATGATTAAGAATTAAAATGCATAAATAAATAATGCAAAAAGATAAAGTCCTAGGGCTCAATTCAGATAAGGGTACCCTTTTGGCTTCAAGTGGGGAAGGTGATCTAAACATTCAAGCACATAAGACACATGAAAAAGCCTAACTCAAGTGGGATTATCAATCCTTGTAGGCATAAGGCACCACAAGGAGATATGGCCAAAATTTCTCAACTAGGCTTTACAATCTCAACCAGGGGTATCCTCTATAGAACACTAGGGTACATAAGGCCTAATCTGTAGATGAAAGATAATATTACGGGAAAATTAGGAGGAAATGGTAACCCACTCTCCATATTAACTTCTCTAAGATATAAAGTTTTTAGAAGCTTAGCTGAGATTAAAAATATTCCACTTCCAAGAGGTTTGTCTTCCAATTCACCCCCTGATCTTCATACTCCATCAGAACATGGGAGTTGAGGTCATACCATAGGGTGATGAAATCCCTAGGTAGTCCTCCTAAGAAAAAAAAATAAGATCACTTATTTTTATCCTCAAGGTCACACTAGGTTGCAAGAGGACATCATAATTAAGTGAGTCTTGGGGATTAAAAGACACTTGTTTATTTTAAAACCCAAATCCAAATGTGAATGGTTAATTTTAAGCCCAATTTTGAATGTGGAGAAAACATGCCAAACAATTTTTCTAAATAAAAAATGGACTGAAAAATGGATTCCTTATGATTTTTTGATAAATTAAAAAAAATGATGAAAAATGATTTTGTATGAGAAGATATGAGCATTTGAAGATTGAAAATAAGGGTTTAATTCAACTGAGTGCCCCTGATTTCTAAATCAAAATCTTTGAAATCTACTTACATCATAATGAAGAGCTTTGAACCAGCTTTCCAACACCTTTTGAATTTAAAAAATCTAATGTGAGGCAAAAGTTTATGCCCATTGTCGTAAAACTACTACTTGTAGGCTTGCGAAGAAGGGGGTGTAGGTTTATCCCTCAGGTGTTTAGGTTAAGCACCACATGACCAGGGGCTAGTGGGTCCTATGATCGAGGGTTGGTGGTTGGTTTAGTAGCACCCTTAATCATCCATACATATGACCAAGGGTTAAACCTTGCAAAAAATAATAAAAAAGTTAAACCTAAAATAAATTTAAAATTATTAAAAATAAATAATAAAAATTTAAAATTAAAAATTTCAATTTTAAACTTGTGGGGATGGGACTATTAATCCTGCACAAAATTTAAAATTATAAACAAAGTTAAAACAACCAAAATGTCGATTTAAAAAAAAAAGGTCCACAATTTTTTTTTATATGTCGATTAAAAATTATGTTTGCATAATTTACTTTCTGTAGATGACAAATAGATCCCTAGTCGTACAACCATATGGTGTGCCCTAGGGACCCCCTAAAAAAAAAATTAAAAAAAGTCGATAAGCAAAATATGCCAAATTTGATAACAAAATTTGTCTCTCGACCCTCTTGACTGTAATGACATGTTGCAAGTATGAGCAGATTGGTGTTGTCATTGATGTCAAAAAGCTTGTGTTTTCATTAGTGTCAACTATAGGAGAAGGAAGGAAATCATTGTTTTGAGAGATTTTTTCATTAATGATGCTATGATTAGTTGTCTTATGTTGTCATTAGTAATCTACTAATGTTAACCTCTAGTGTTTCTTTGATAATATTTTTTCTATGGATATATGGTTGAGTTGCTCTATTGCAATTAGCTTTCTGGTGATGAGGACGTAATGAGGGTGATGAGGATGTGTCTTTGATGCTTGGTTTTCAAACGATTTTGATAAAATTTGATAAAAATAGGAAACAATGTGTTGTAGTGTTATTTTGGGTTGCAGAGCAGTGTTTTGGTGTTGCTCCGCATTTATTCAAGGTCTAAGATATACCTATGCATTTTGGATATGTTGATTAGAGGTATTCAAATACATATTGAAAATTTGGTATGTTGAATCATTGTGCATAAGAAGTTGTGTTCACTAGTGTGTGAACAATGTAGTACAAAGGTGTCTGGGAGAAAAAAAAATTCTCCATGTTTCTCTATAGTATGGTTTTAGGCCTTATGGATTTGAAGGTGTGTTGATTGTGTTGGTATCTTTGTTCAGTCAAGGTGTTTTAAGGTTTGGTGCTTTGAAAGTCAATTTCTTGAGTCATAGTGTATGGCAGAGTTATCTGAGTGTATTGGGTGTGTACATTTTTGAGGTGGAAGTTGTGAAATATTTTGTTGGATTTCAACATGTTTTTGGAATATTCTAGATTGTGTTTAGGTGATATTTATTGTCTATGAGGTGTTGTTGAATCAAAGGAAGCATGTACTTAAAATTTTAATGGTGTTTACATGGGTAACGACCAACCTTGGTGTTTACACTAATTATGGTGAATATTTATTGTTTATATAAGTGTGTTATAGTGTGGTGTTGTAGATTTGGGCCCCAAATAAAGAAGTGTGTGGTTTTCCTTCACTTATGTCTGCTATGGAAGTGTTTTGGTGCTAACCTAATTTGAATTTGTATAATTAATGTGCATTTCCAACCTTAGAGAATGTTTTCAAGGTTGAAGATGGTATAAATAAGAGTTGATTTGTTGAGGGATGATGACATAGACAAGAAATATTTGAATGATATGAATTGAAGTCTGTTAGAGTATGAATTTGAAAAGTCTAGTGTGAGCTTCCATATATTAGATCAATGGATGTAGTGAGTAGGTGTCTATAATTCTTCAGTCATGTTGTGAAGGAGTTGATGATATTGTGGTGGATTTATATGTTGCATTGAGATGTATTTCTTTGTGTAACA
The DNA here is from genome assembly GCA_007115665.2 of Sequoiadendron giganteum. Classification (NCBI taxonomy): domain Eukaryota; kingdom Viridiplantae; phylum Streptophyta; class Pinopsida; order Cupressales; family Cupressaceae; genus Sequoiadendron; species Sequoiadendron giganteum. Next base: position 777,199,017 of record CM021100.1, read on the forward strand.
TTCTTCTATATCATCTTTTCTATTCTAGTAGTGAGCCCTCTGGTAGTGAGCGCTATTGTATTTAGTGTTGAAGTTACTTTATATTATGAGCTAATCAACATCATAGTTTTTCCCATATTGGTTTTTCCATGTAAATATAGTGTTCTCTTGTGTATGGTGTTAATTTGTTTTAGTTTGTGTTATTTTCATTTCATGCTAAATCATCATAGCAAATTAAGGGTTAATTAAGTTAATATGGATCTGAATGTGTATGAGGGTTTTGAAGTTTTAAGGTACAAGTGATTAACCCCCCCTCTTAGTTGTCTTGTGCATTCAACAATAGGTATCAGAGCAAGGTTCCTTGGAAAAAATCTTAACTGCTTGAGGTAGATCTGGGATGGTGCACAAGAAAGATATCCCTATATTTGATGGAATGGATTATTCATTTTAGAAGACAAAGATGGAATTTTTTTTTGGTCTACCTTGGATATGATGTCTAGAAAATTGTTAAGGATAGATTAAATCTAATCCTAATCACTCCAATCCTCTAGATTTTGCAACTTGCACCAATAAATCAATTTAATTGATTTATTAATTCATCTATTTTCCCTCAACTTGGCATCAAAAGGGAATATTCTTCAAATTTGAAAATCCATCCAAAAGGGATGAGTACATCCAACAAGGCATTAAAGGCTCTTACATGTCCTTTTCCTTGAGTCAAGTGGCATTTATTCCATTCTTCCTTCCCTCCAACTTGTCATCTCAAACAATTTAAAATTCCACCTAACCATATTTATGTGCACATTCATCTAAATGTGCTCATTCCTCCTCCAATAACATGTGAACAAGTGACCTTCTCTCATTGATTGGTCTTTTGTCCCACATTCATCCAAATTTTTCAATCTTCCATTCTTCAAATCTATAAATAGAGGACCTCTCCTATTGAATTGATCATCCACAATCCAAGTAAGCTCACTATACTCAATTTCATCTACAACTTCATCCACTTTCATTCAAGTTTCATAGTTTTATCAAGGTTATTGACAAAATGCATCAAGGAATCAAAAATCATCATCAAAGATCATCAAATTAAATCAAGGAGTTGTGAAAGGGCCATTTTCTACATCAAACAGAACCAAATCCATATGGGATTGCGAGTTTTCTCATTAGAATATGATCTAATTGGTTTTTATTGCTTTTTTCTTCATCTTATTTCTTATTTTCATGTTTCAATCTAATTTTATGGGGAATGTTGATCTAACTTGCATAATGATCTAATTTTATGTTTGTTCTCTTGTGTTTGTGTAGGTATAAGATCACCATTCACATTTTGGCACTAGAAGGAGGGCTGGTTTGGAGAAATTCATCACGTTTTTCCAAAAAAATTATGGTTTTCTAATTTTTTTGTGTCTACAAGAATCTCCACCACTATCAATCCAGCGACACAATATCGCACTACTACAAACTCCAAACTACACCATTGGAGTCTTCCAGCCCAAATAATTTAAATTTCAAATTGCATCGCTGGTTTTCTAAATCCCAAACTGTGTTGCTTGCTAAACAACACCGTAATCACGGTCACTATCTCTATGCACATCGTCACTATCACTCATTAGTGGCACTATATTGTGCCATTGACCTTCCCAAACTATGTCGCACCTATGGATTGTGTCACTATAGTTGGGTAAAAGGTAGATTCCAGTTTATTTTTGAGCATGTGCTTATTTTATTTTGGTTATCTTTGACTTCTAACTAGTTTCTTAGTCTCTGTTTTGCAGTATTAACCAATTTTTTATAGGTTGGATTGATCAAAGTGAAGGAAGGAAACGAAGAACAATATTTCTCCATGTTATCATTAGCTCATTGTATCAAGTGTTTTTAAACACTTTAGGTAGAAATTATAATCCCTCTTCTAAGGATTTTCTATACTCTTTCTTTTAGGATTTATTAAATTTTGTTTGGGCTTATAAAGAACAAAAAAAGGGATTTAAAAAGAACCATAGAAAAATTAACTAGATTTTGTTTTGGTAATTTAAAAATGAACAAAACAATCTCACACTTAAAAATTGGTGCTTAAAAATAATTCATATCATTTCTTTGTGGTTAAAATAAACATGTGTACTCTTTGTTTTGTAGTCACTCTCACAAGTTAATATCATCAAAAAGATGTAGGCACTTCTCTCACACTTTATAGCGATCTTGACAATCAAAATTACTTTTTGTGATATCAAGTTGTGTAAGTGATTACCTCCACATTTCAATTCGGGTTCATAAAATTGATCAAAAATCTTGTGAGTGTGAGTGGAGTGCATCATGAGTGTTCTCTCTTTTTTCCTCAACAAAGATTGATCAAACTATGGATGTACTCGCTCACTTTTGTTTATCCTTAGATGGCCTACCTTGGTGGGAAAAATTACTCACCCTAAGGGAATGACCCAATCGGGAACACACTAAAGCCAAGTGACTTCCAACTGGTATATAAGTGTGGGTACTCGAGGAAATTTTGAGTACCACGATGATCATTCCAACAAGAAGGGAAATAATGATCTCTCGCCGCATGGATGGTCCCCCACAAAAAAAATTCCCTCATTACAACCCCTTGTTTAGAAAGACCAAAATCCTTATCTATTTTTTGATACAAGATCGATCATTTTGAAGCTGTCCCACATTTTTTACGGCTCTTAGTAGAGATGAGAAATATGCCATGGGAGTTTCATGGGTATTGATGATTGGCTGACCTGAGAAGTGTGTGCCATGGAGGGGAGCCATTGTGTTCAAGAATATAATTATCCACTAAGAGTACACGTAGCTTAATTTATCCAAGTGGGAACTCAACAAATATTTACTCTCATCCTAGGATTGTGCATATCTTTGAAAATCAAAATGCTTTGCTTGGATCCAAAACATTTGAAAACAGACATTCACAAAATCCTCAAAATTTCAAAACCTTTAGGGGGAGAAAATACCTTTGAAAAATCCAAGTGTTCTTGATTGCCCTAGTGATTTCATCCTTAGAGGCATCTAAGTATTTGGGTTTAATCATAATTTGTTCTCACTAAAGTCAACATTAGGAAAAAAATTCTTTAATTTCCTTGATTCTCCACATAATGGACATTGTGGGATGAGAAGAAGTTAGGACATTAGACATCTAGTTTGGAAACCTAAATCAAGAATTGTTTGTGGTAAAAGGAAGTCATTAAGAAAAGCTAAGAAAGAATTGAACCCCACACATGTGTTCTCCCAAATGATTTCCTGAAAGATCAAAATCTGAAAACCAAAGTTCAAAAGTCTTAGTCCAAAATCTCATGAAAAACTTCTTTCAAGGCTTCACGATGTTAGAGAAAGGTTAGTCTATAATTTTTATAAGAAATCTTCAAGGAACAATCCTAACTTGTATGAATTTTATTGCCAACAAAATCCAAGTCTCTTTCAAATATTTTCATTTATTACATAGGAAGTACCAAGCATGTTCATCAATACCGACGTTTTGTAGAAAGGAGTTCTATCTAGGTCTAATCTAGGATCAAAATCAATCATTTTGATCCATCCCTTAAACATAAAAACTAAAAATCATCTCACCAACAACTGTCGCTAATCTTGAAAAAATCATTCATGCTAGAATTTTGGCGAATCCAAATCACCTTTTTTGATTAGATGTGTGTAGATAAATCCTTCTCCACATATTTAGTCAAATTATCAATCCTTGTGAACAAGTCTAACCTTTGATAACATCCAACATCTTAGGGTTTATAAGTTCATTATCCAAAATCAAAAGGAAAATCAAAACCAAAAGCATCTTGTTTGACTAGGGGTGTATAGATGAATCCTTCTTTACACTCTTAGTCAAATTATCATCCTGTGTACAAGTATACTCTAGGACAACATCCAACCTCTTAGATTTTATAAGTTCAATATCCCAAAAAAAAATCTAATCAAATCAAATCAAAATACTTAATCAAAGTCCCAAATTTTAGTATTTCCTTCAGCATTTCTCAAGAGTTCAATCATTCACATTATCCACCTTTTGTTTATCTCCTCATCACACTTTCATCCTTGATCATCCTAGTTTTTCTCTTTTTTGTTCCTAAAGTTAAGATCAATCTAAATAATTAGAGGTTCATCTCACACATTCTTGAAAAACTGATCCCTATTTTATGGTGCAAACTAGATCACAACACAAGAAGAACATGATAATCAACAAAGAAACATCAAATTCAAGTGACCTAAGCCAAGCCACTCCTGAAATGAATCTCGTTGGATCAAGCAATCCCCTAACCAATCCTCAAGAGGAGGGTCAATTAGAGGACATCACTAACAATGTCTCATGGATGACACAAGATGAGGTTCTTGAAATGATTGAAAATCTTGAGACTCATAGAATTTTCAATACTATGATGAGGCTCAATCCCTCCCAATACATGCTTGAATTAGCAAAAGAAGGGGCTAAAATCCCTTCTGATTTTGATCTAATCACTATTGTGGAGAAGCCTCTTGGGATCATGCCTACAATCTCATCCACACCTCTATTACAAAGCATCATTCAAAGCTCCTCACAAACCATATCATCCATTGCTACAACTCAACTGATTGTTAACAAGGGGAGCTCATTGCTTCTTGCACTTCAAAAAAATCCCCTTGTGAAGAACCAAGATCTAGATACAAATACCATACTAGGTCAGTCTTTCCAAGTGAATCCATTGCATCAATATGTTCCACTCCCATTTCATGATTGTTGTGCCTTTTGCACACATGCCCCATTCGGAGCGGGGACCCTCTTTTCACTCTTTCCCTTTTGGTTCCCTTTATCTCACCTCGTTTTGTGTACCCTTTTTTTATGCCCTAGAGTCTGGGATAGCACGTTCACCAATGCCATATTTTAGGTCTCGGGCTTTCCAGGTTTTCCTTGTCAAAATTCTGGCACGTGGCAATTTTTGGGTTTCCCCTCCCAAGTTTCCCCTTCCGGATTTCCTCTGTCAAATTGCCTCTTCCGGATTGCCTCTTCCGAGTTTCCCCTCTCAGGTTTCCGTTGCCGGGTTTCCCCTCGATTTTCACTATTTGCAGAATGACTGCCCCGGGATGGCTTTCCGGACCCCGAACCCCGAACCTCCCGTCGCCTCTGCATTTTTTGGAGGCTCACCAACCAAACCTACAACCGTACGAAGGATTTAATGCTGCATTAATGGCTGCTTTTTGCTATAAAACCGATTTTTCGGCCGTCATTATCAAAGGCTTGAGTGATAGAAAAGGATTGAAGAGCTCTCGGCGAATTTTACTTTCCTCCTCTCAGATTTTAAAGTGCTTTCCCGATGAACTCCGTGCATCCGGCATCCTATTCTTCGGATTTTTGAGGTAGGTTTTCCGTCCGTGCACCCTAGCTTTTGTTTTGTGAATTTTCTAATTTTCTTTAGGGTAAAATGTAAAATGAACCCTAAACTAAGTAGATTTGCCCCCTACGTGCATAACCCATATCTTAGAATCAGAAAATCCACCATTAAAACGCCCAAAAGTTGATTCAGAACCTTCCTACGTCGTGGCTATTCTTGGGAAAGGCGCTGGTGTCTTCCGAGCCCGAGTCTTCCCGTGGTCGTCCGTACCACCTTCTTCCTTCGATTTTTTGACCTTTTCCCTCCTTTCGGATTCCCATCTCTGGAATTCCCTTCTCAGGATTCTGTTGCATCTTTGCCATTTCAAACGGCCCCCTCTGAGCATCTTCCCAACCCCCAGATCCCGAACCCTCCATTTCCGTCTAAAATCAAGCTTTGAAATTTTCTTCAAATCCATCCCCAGAATTCGGTTCTCGTGATTCTGTTCCCAGAATTCCGTCCTCATCTCGCCATTTCAAACGGCATCCACCTTGCAGCTTCCCGGACTCCATTTCTTGGCCGCAAAATGTTTCACCTCCCGGTCGAAACCCTTACCATTTTCTTTCCCTCGGACTTTTTCCCTCAGGATTCTGTAATGTTCTCGCCGTTCCAAACGGCCCCATCTGAACGACTTCCCAAATCCAGGACCCCGGTCCACTGTCCACCGAAACCCCATGCCTTCAGTCTTTTTTCCTCCAAGCTTCTTCCAGATTCTGGACGTCGAAATTCCCTCCTCAGGATTTTGTTCCTCTTGCGCTATTCTTAACGGTGGGCTCTGAGTGTCTTCCCGACCTCCGGCTCCCGATGCCTCATTCACCATCCGTTTGTCCCAAACCCTCTGGCCGCTCCCAGAAGCTTCCTCTCGGATTTCCTTTGCCATATTTCCTCTTCCATTTTGCCTTTCTACACGGTTGACTCCAAGCTGCTTCCCAGTGATGGAAATCTGAGACCCAGATTCCGTCACCCGGAATTCCATCTCCTCTACGCCGTTTCCAACGGCTTCCCTGCCGATGATGCCCGAACCTCCAAATGGGGCATCAAATGACCTCCAAATCCAAAATGGAGTTCGACCCACTTGCTAGAATTCTGTTTTCTTCCATTTCCAACTTCAAATCTTCAAATCCAACCTCGGGAAATGCATATGGGAATTCCATTCTCATTTTGCCGTTTCAAGCAGCATTCTGCCAAGGGATTTTCGGCCCAGGAACTTCGGATTGTTTGCACTGCCCTCTAATAATGAAATATCTTACCTCTGTGATTATTAAGTATGAATTATGATTGTCGAACTAATTTTGACATGCAAGTATTTTTCATTAGCCATTTTGTCAAGTTCGTTGTTACTGATTCTCTTTTGTTATGTAGGATTTATGGAGTCCGGCCTAGAGACTTCCAGTGCTTCCAGAAAAGGAAAAGGAATAGCTAAGCCACCAAGGGGCAAGGAAGACAAAGAACTAATGAAGTACAAGTTCCAAGAGGTCCCTATCCAATCCAGGGTCACTACCCTTTAGAGGGATGTTTCGGATACCAACATCGGACAGGTCGATGTTGATGAATTTACACAGAGGGTTAGAATGAACCCAAAAACTGTGAATGCCAAGTTGATAAAGAGAAGTGGGCTGGCTAAAGTTGTAGGTTTCCCATCGGCCCTAGTGGCCCCGAAACTAGTGATGGCATGTATTGAAGCATACCAATCTGATATTAGAACAATTGTGGATCATGAGGGGAATATCCTTGCAGATATGTCTCCATCAGGCATTACGAACACCTTCCACATTCCAACCTTTGAGAGCATGGAGGTCCCCACCTTGGAAGACTATCAGGAGGTGTGGGAATAGGACCCATTGGAATGTAAAAGGCTCATCAACCAATGTTGGTTGAAGGACAAACGGGCTAGTGCTGGGAAGCTCCCTCAAGAGCTCTACCGCAGTGACTTCCATGAAGACTACCATGATCTGGTAACGCTGCTCAGCCGAGTCAGGGGCCTTCCTGGCGTGGTTTTCTTTCAAAAATGGATGTTCTATTTTATAGAACAAATCCTCTGGGGTAAGGGTACCACCTTCTATTGGGGAAAAATAATCAGTGTCTGTTTCCACGAGCAGTTTACCACTGTGAAGAAAACTAACAAATTCTTCATGACCTCTTACTTGGTGTATTCCCTCGCCAATCGGCGACATTATCAAGGTTTGACAGTGATGCCAAGTGATCCATCAGGGCCAGAGTTCAACCATATGAAAATTACCCTCAGTTGCAGTTTAGGAATTTCAAAATAAACTACTGCAAGGTGAATGATGCGTTCATTGCCCACGTAATCCGGTCAGTGGGAGGAGATTTTCATAGAAGGATGTCCCACAGTGCCAGGGTCCTCCTCAGACAATATACTTCTGGTACATCTAGTTCCCAAGGTTCACCTACATCCATGCCAAGGGCTTCTCAGATAAACCAAACAAGCTACCCCGGTACCCAAATGACGGATCATTCTCTTGGAGCTGACTCGGCAGCTATGACACATTCACAGTGTCTTGAGTGAGAAGCATCTAGCAGGCCCCGTCTATCCCATGAACCTTGGATAGGGGATGTATAAGGTCCACACTTCCCAGTGCATAGGATATTCAGAAAGGGAGTTGGCAGAATATAATTTTCAACAATATACAACAAGGCCACAGATGGATCCCTATGGCCATGTCAGAAAGGCACTGGGGCACAGATATGCCCACCTCCACAACATTGAGGACTTCTGGGCTAACTGTAGGGATGATCTTGAGGTACAGTTGTGATATTATATGTGCATGACCGTCATCCATGTATGAAGGGTGAACTTATGCCTAGTTCCTGGTCAGCTGGAGGAGGATGAGGAGGCAATTGTGGATCCAATTTACAATACAGTTTCCAACCTACCGCTGCCCACTATCAACTGGGATGCACCGAAACTCAATGATATTAGTGTGCTCACCAGGGCTGTTGAGGTCCAAACAAGGGCATGGATCAACAGGAAGGTGGCCCAATTGAAACAACAAGGGGTTGTCCTGACATACACCAAGCTTGCAAGTGAACATGTAAGTGAGCCAAGTGGCTCCGAGGGTGGGGAAGCCACTGCTGCAATTGGGGAGACATTTAAAACCCCACCACCTTTGAAGACCAAGAAAAGAAAAGAGGCTAGCCAACAACTGCCCAAACCAAAAGTCAATATCCGTAAGTCTTCCGAGCCAGAGCCCTCTAAGAAGAGAAGAAAAACAACAGGAGGCACAGAGAAAACGGTGATGCCTAAGGGTTCACCCCTTAGGATCATGAGCAAAAGATCTAGCTCATTTGGATCTCCACCCATTATAATCACCACCGCCACCCCGCTGGCTTCAATTCTAGCCTCTACTTCCTCCCCACCTACGGTGGATATCTCCATCCATCTTGCTCAGTCTCCTCCAATATCATAGGTCATTCCCATGGATTCATCATCTGCCGCCACCTCGCCAATGACCTCTCCCTCCATGTCTCCTTCCCTTCCTTCTGCTTTCGCTGCCACATCGCCAGCCCCAAGCCTTCTAGAATCTTTTGTGAAGTATATGCAGAATGTGCCTTTTGAGCTTTCGGGGATGCTCGCCAATCCAATAGTCTAGGCTGCGATAGCTCAAGCTATGGCCTCCACTCCAATGACATCCCCCTCTACCAAATCACCAAAGATGAAGGCGACCATGCAGATATCTAACGAGCGTGAATGAAAGCGGCTTGAGGCTGAGAAGGCACCAGAAGATGAGGAGTTTGAATATCATGAACACCCCTTGTTCGAGTGTCAAAAAATTGATAAGGTGGCCTATGAATCTTCAAGTGAGGGCAGTGATTCTAGTGAAGCCAGTGAGGACCTTGATACAGAATTGATCCGAGAGTTGAATGATCCCGGGCTCAATGCAGACTGGGGCAAACAGCTCAAGGAGATTGAGGATAAGGAGGTCGAGGATTGGCTTGAACAGGAAGATGAGGTTGTTGCTCCAAAGATAGAAGGTAACAAGTCTCCAACTGAAGAATGTGGAAAGACTCCGGAGCATCGTGAGAAAACTTTCCTCCAAGAGAGTAAATAGACGGAGAGCCCCGAGAAGCATCAAGATACTCTAAATGCGGAAGAGGATGCTGAAAGGGAAATGGATTCACCCAAGGAGCAGCAACGTACTGAGTCCCCCGCTAAACATGAGACATCCGAGCAAGGTTCTGATAAAGGAAATGAAGATGTAGGAACTAATGAGAAAGCTCTAGTTGTCAGAACTGTAGAGCTCGAAAAGGAGGATAGCGGGACTCAAAGTGAGGCACCAGGAAAGGAACCTCAAACGCCTAATTGGTTGCAAAGGCAACTCTAGCAAAAGATTCCCACACCAAAGTATCCCAAGGCAAGGTTGGAAGTCATCATGGCCAGAGCACGAATGAGCTCAAGAAAAGAGAAGCTGAGGGTCAGATTGAAGATAACCATGGATGCCTTAGGATCAAGAGCAGTGCAAATAGCAATGCCAATGGTTGGGAAACATGGCATAACTTACAACATCTCCACCATCAACCTGGGAGTGGCCACAAGGGAGCAGAAGGTTGAGCACCTACAGGAATCGGTCGCCACAGTAGTGCACCTTATTTAGCAGGATAAGATCTCCAAGGAGGAATTAAAGGAGTAGGTGGCCGACCTAACAACTTATATTCAGTAGTGGTCATCTCCAGATGATCAACCAACAACATCATCAGCCTCACCTTAGTTGCTGTCTAGAGAACAAATTGACAAACTAGAAAAGATGTGGAACTTGGACAAAACTATAGAAAATTGGTTTTGGCAGGTTGTGGACATAGGGAACATAGGTATCAACATGGCTGTTCGGGCAGCAAATAGGTTCCTAGACATTCAGAGAACTCTCGAGGACACAAGGCAGATCTGTGAAAAGTTCCCAAGGAAGTACGATGTAGCCTACCAGAAGATTGAGGCCATTCTCACGTTGCCGAGTGATATCTGGGAGAAGGACCTTGCCTTAAAGGACGATGACCACTGGCTGGTAGATACTTGGAAATGAGATTATAACCACCGAAAGAGAAGGCTGGAGCAGATTTTGGAATGGATAGCGCCTGACATTAAATGGGCAAGGGAGTCCAGGGAGGAGTGTACTCAGTACCTCAAACTGATGACTGGGTATGAAGTGCCCACAATTGAGATCAATCCCGAGAACATCAAGCCCCACTTCTTGAAGATTATGAAAGATGGGATGTCCGCCAAAATCACCACCGAGTTCATGTGTTTTGCAGCCCGAGCCTTCACGCAATCAAAATTTTGCAAAGAGAATGATGCTAAGTATAAGGCAGACTGGGAGAAGCTTGGCAACAATTCCCAGGATTGGAGTTACCAAATCTTGAAGGTTGACATCTTGGAGGTGGAGAAGTTTCAGTCTCTGATCCTGAGTTTCATGGAGTATGCAGTGTTGAAGAAGCAAGAAGGCAACCCAGTCATCGACAAATAGTTCCTTAAAGAATAGCTACAACAGAGGGCAAATCACTAAAAGACAAATTTGCTACAGTGTTGTCACTAGATGACAAAATAGGGAAGAGACAAGAAAGCATTTATAAATGTAATATATTTGGGGGTAGGTGAAACCCTAATGTAAAATGAATCTTGGCCACATAATAGAATCGAATCTTGGCCACTCATTTTGTTTTTTGAAAACTATAAATAGGGCTCTCCTCCTCTCATTTTAAGAGAGTGGAGTTGTTGTAAAGGCATGCTGAAGAAATTATAAATAGCAAATACAGTCAATTTTGGTGTATTTTATAGGTTTCTCAATATGTTTCATGATTCCTCTCCCTTTTAGTTATAGTTTTTCTTTAAGTTACTTTGTTGTTCTAATATCTTCAAATTAGACTTGGTAGATTTAGTATGTTATTTCAGGTTTTGGAGATAGTTGATGTGTGTATGCTTTCCTTGTCCATACTTTTGGTCATTTGTTGAAGGTAGATGACTGTACGAAGTTAGTCTGGACTTTGATTCCATTGCTGCTCATTAAACTTTATCTTTGTTCATGTTTCCATAGTGAATGAATGATGAACATCTGTAGTCCCTAGAAGATAGCACAGATTTCATGATATTGTGAGAATTCTAATTAAGTGAAATCCAATTTAAGGAAACTGTCCACAGCAGGAACCTCCATGTTCACTGTTCATTGGTAGTTGTAGGTCTAGGAAACATCTTTCCTCCTTGCCCTTCCCCCTTTTTTCTTTTTTTTAGAAACAACTTGTGCCAAGGTTTGTTGCACATTGTAAAGCCAAATCCAATGAAATAATGGAGTCTAAGACTATTGTTTAAACTTGCAGCAAACACTCAGCAACTTTCCCATCTTAAGAACTCCATTTGCAGATCCAACTTCCACACTTTTTAACTCATTCGAAAGTCCGCCTTGTGATTCCAGCAAATCACATAAACAACTGAAATATTCCAAGCATCGTCAAGACTTGACATCCGAGAGACCTTGGGATAGTGATCTACAATTTGATTGTGGAAGATTTTCTTTCAAGAGAGGTGATGCACCTATGCATTACCTATGTTGAGAAGTGCATGAAAACACCATCAACAATGATCACCCCAACCCATACTCTTTCCATGCAATACTGGCATATCCTCTCAACACACAAACCTCTCTCCCCATGACCTCACAAAGAGAGGGTGGATTATTTGGAACTGGGGGAATATTCAATCCATTCTCATCATCAATTTTCCAAGGGATTACACCACCATTTCCATTAACATCCACACCACCCCTTCAGTTGGGCATTCCCCCTTTCCCAACCATCAATCAAAAAAATCTGAGCAACCTGCTAATCATAAATCAAAACATCATACCGAATCCTCTCATCTTTCCATCAACATCGGAAAAATAGGTGGTCACCATTCAAGCAACCCCAATAGTCAATGCATCATCTACCATCCCCCAAGTATCTCAAAACATGGTCTACCAAGGACCAAGCATATCAATTGCACCATCCACCACACAAATATTGATCAACAATACAATGATACCTCTCATCACAATGGTGAAAACTGTTCCTAATCCACTACCACCACCACCAAAACCCAGCATGACAAACTCATTTAACCTTGCATTTCAAGAAACTCAACAAGCCACCTATCAAAAGGAAATTCTTTAAATTCAAAATCAACAAGCTATGCAACTAGCTACCCAACAAGCACAGGCATAATTAGCGGCACAACAAGCGCAACAAGATGCACAAGCTCAAGATTTACTACAACAATAAGCCACCCAAGCCATCCAATCTAAGCAAAAATCTCAAGTTGCACAAGTTGCATAGGCTTCCCAAGCTGCACAGGCAGCCCAACAAGCATAGGCTCAAGCTCAAGCCCAATATCAAGCTCAGTAAGCGCAAGCGGAAGTGCAAGATCAATACCAAGCGTAGATACAAGCAGCTCAATAACAAACATATCAACAAGCCCTGTAGTAGTATCAAGCACAAAAAGAAGCAACCCAATTACTAGCCCAATAAAAAGCCTTGTTTGGATAGCAGCAACAAGACCAACAACAAGCTTTATTGGCACAGCAACAACAAGCATTGTTGGTGCAACAAAAAATGCAGGCACATTAGCAAGCCTTAATTGCACAACAAAGCTTACAAAAAACTCCCATCAACACTCCATCCATCACTCAAACACCTCGACCTCTTTAGAACACATTCACTCCACCCCCTAATATTTAAGACAACATGACAACACAAATCAAGTTTCTCTCATAGCAACTGCTCAATCTCCAATCAAGGAAAACAAGGACACTAAGCAATTTGGCCCTTATACTTTGGACAGGAGCTTGGAAAAGGTACCATTCCCAAAGGGTTTTGAAATCCAAAAATTTGAAAAATATTGCAGGTTGGGGAAACCTGAGGATCACATCAGCAAATTCCATGTACATTGCATGGAAGTTGCATATAACGATACATATTTGATGCGGCTATCTCCTCAAAGCTTGGCTGGTCCCACCATGGAATGGTTCTCTTGCTTACCTACTGGCATCAAAATGTTCTAGGATATTGTAGATGCATTCATAAAGAATTGTGCATTCAACATTGGCATAGATGTTAGTCGAGAGGAACTATCTGCACTCAAACAAGGTACGGGGGAATCATTTCCTTCCTTCCTACAATAGTGGCAATCCAAGGCCAACAGGAGCAAGTGGGCTATGTTGGAGGAGAAAAATATTTGCACCATCATTTCCAATATTGAGAAAACTTTGGCATTCCATCTAAAGATGTAGTGCATCACCATGTATGACCAATTGATCCCCAAGGCACTTAACATCGAACAAGCCCTTATTGCACAAGGGGGGACACACACATAGCCAGAGCATCAAGACAACTACCCTTCCACCAGCTATAATGGAAAACCTTGCACGTGGCTGAAAAATAGGAACGTCACTAATGAAGGGGTGGTTGATTCCAAATTCATAATTAGTGCTCCGAAACAAAACACCCAAGCTTATCAAAAACCAAAAAAAAAAATTTGTAAAAGCACTCAAACCAATGCGGTATCACAAAAACCACCCAATAATCAAATCAACATTCTAAATAATTAAGGGGGACCACCTCCGTGAAACAAATATCTCCCCAAGATAAATTTTACCGCTCTTGGGGAATCAGTTCAATCCATCGTGAAGAAATTGGTAGATGAGAATCTCATTAAAATCCCCACTTTTGAGAATTATCAGGAGCCCCAAGTGAAACCACCTTGGTACAATGAAAACTACCTTTTTGATTATCATAAAATCAAGGGGCACACAATAGCCAATTGCATGAAGCTAAAAAATATAATCCAAGACCTCATTGATAACAAGATCATAAACGCGGAACAACCTACTGGAAATCAATACCTAAAGATCTACATAAATTAGATGTCGAATCATAAGAAAGGAAATAACAAAGGGAAGAAAAAGTATGGAAATTTGAACCATGTGTATGAACAAGTTGTCACATCCCTAGATGAATTGGTCACTATTGTTAGCATCAAGGGAGCCAAAGATGATTGTCGAGTCACCACATGCGACGACAAAGTCACCATTTTTGGGTCATCACAACCACCTAGGGAATCTACCTCAAATCCAAAATCCACTCCTAATGGCTACAATATCTTGGACCAATTGAAAAGAACCCCCACTCAAATCTCCATCATGGAATTAGTAAAGATCTCATCAGCCCATAGAGAAATCCTTGAGGAAGCATTGGCCTCATCTAGTGTCTTCGCCAGTCTTGATATTGAAAAAATTCCAAGCTATGGTCATAAAAATTACCACCCAAAATCTCCTCACATTTTCTTATCAGGAATTCCCCACTCAACCATCTCACATTCGTGCACTTCACCTTGAGGTCCTAGTTCTTAGAATCAAAGTTAAGAGGGTCTTGGTGGATGGGAGTGTGGGTGTGGGTTTAAACACCTATTCTCTCAAGTTTATAAATAACTTGGGATTCTCTAAGGATTCCATTGAAAAATGCAAGGGCATCACAATCAAAGCATATGGTGACCAAGAAAGGGTTTCTCAGGGCACTATCCAACTCCCTATTCAAGTAGGGCCAACCACTATGGAAACCACATGCCAAGTCCTTGACCTTTAGTTTTCTTATAACATCCTCCTGGGACATCTATGGATCCATGGGATGCAAGTTGTTTCATCAACCTTCCATCAGTGCATCAAGTTCTCATATCAAAATCAAGAGGTCACGGTCTATGGTGATCTTGAACCCTTTTCCTACTGCAAGAACCTGGAACCAAAATATTATAAAATCCCTCAAGTCCCAAAGAATGATGAAGGCCCTTACACTCTGTATGTAGACCCAACTACCTTGGCCTCCACTTCTGAGACAAAGGCACCCTCCATTCTTGATATATTTGAAATCAAGCTCATTATCCAAGATAATGGGTGTAGGGATTATAAAATGAATAAAAGTGATTTCGTCATAGGAGAGTTACCTTAATCTTCTAGATCACACGGGTGACCCCAACCAGCTGAAACACCATCCCAAACTTTTAGGGCTGATCCTTCTATATTCTGATGTTGGGGGAATCTAAGTCAGGAGATAGTAGATGAAAGAGATATATCAAGCTCACTATACCAAGATGAAAGGCCCATGCCTAATCTTCCCATGGACGAATGTAGAAAAGGATTACAAATAATGCTTGGTATGGGCTATAACAGAAATGGAAGTCTTGGAAAAACAAGCAATGGTTGATTGGAACCTATTATTCTTGAGACACCTATGAGAAATATTTTCCTTAGTGTACCCGCCCAAGTATAATCATGTGTGGCTGAAGTCCCCCTATTAAATTATTCATGACTCCCCCTCAGCTATTGACATCCACCCTTCAGTTACCCGTATCCACAGGTCGAGTCATAGACAACTTTACCTTTTGACATAACTGATGTGTGTAGTATTAGTGATGATGAGAATACCATAACTAACTTACCTATGATTTTTGAAGATTCCTCCCTTCTCATGATCAATAACCTATCTTTTGATTTAGACCATCAAACCCATGAAATAAACCTAGTCTATCCCCAACTCACCGATTACAACCAACAAGGACCACCAATTCTGGACACATTCAAAAATGATGAGGTGCTCTCAAAAATCATGGGATTGCAAGACATGGTACCATATGGGGATCACAAATTTGGGTTTGACATCATATTGGATACATAAGCCTATTACGAGGAAACGATTGAATCCTTTAGTCGCAAAAGTGAGAACTTGAGAATAATCTCTAGGCCTTTGAGTGAAAACCACGCTGTGGCACTCTTTGACTTGAAAATAGTAAAAATAAAGGATGTATCTAGTGATGAAAACCTCTCTGAGGCACCGGAGGATGAAGGATTCAATCTTCCTCTTAGTGCCATTCATCAAGAAAAGTTAGCGATTTTGGAAGAATAGTGCAATCCAATTAATCTAGGAATAGAAGCAACACCACACATAAGATTTTATGTCGAGTCACTTCTCATAGAATAACAAGAAGTCCTATCTACATTCCTAAGGGAAAGAAATTTGAACTTTGCATGGACCTATGCCGACATGTTGGGTCTCAATCCAAATGTTGTAGTTGATCACTTAATTGTGTATCCCAAAGAAAATCTGGTAAGACAAATGCTAAGAAAAATGCATCCCCAAATAGCATTGTTGGTCAAAATGGAATTACAAAAGCTCCTAGATGGAGGATTCATATGGCCGATTGATTATCTAGAGTGGGTGTAAAACCTTGTACCTGTTTCAAATCCCATTGGGGGCATCCACATCTACACGGATTTTAGAGATTTAAACAAAGCATGTCCCAAGGATGAATTTCCACTTCCCAACATTAATATGATCATGGATATGATGAAAGGACATGAGATGCTATCAATAATGGATGGATTCTCAGGATATAATCAGATAATGATATCTAAAGAGGACCAACACAAGACAACTTTCACTTGTCCATGGGGGACATATTGCTGGAATATGAGGGCATTCAGGTTATTAAAAATAGGAGAAATTTACTAGAGAACCATGGCACTGATATTTCACGACATGATCGAAAAAACAATGGAAGATTATATGGATGGCATACTAGCTAAATCAAGGAAACGACATGATCACATATTAGCTATGAGCTCCATTTTTGACAGATTAGAAAAGTACAAGGTTTGACTTAATCCAAAGACGTATGTCTTTGGGGTACAATCAGGTAAGATCCTAGGGTACATCATATCAATGAGAGGAATTGAGGTGGACCCTCCCAAGGTCAAGGCAATCCTCGAAATGGCGGAACCCAAGACATTGAAACAACTAAGAGGCCTACAAGGAAGACTCTAGTCCATCCGCTAATTCATAGCACAACTGGCAGACAAGGCAATCCTATATTCTC
Organism: Sequoiadendron giganteum; assembly: GCA_007115665.2. Taxonomy (NCBI): domain Eukaryota; kingdom Viridiplantae; phylum Streptophyta; class Pinopsida; order Cupressales; family Cupressaceae; genus Sequoiadendron; species Sequoiadendron giganteum. Next base: position 777,216,264 of record CM021100.1, read on the forward strand.
ATCTAATCCACAAGGGGGTAGCATAGAAATGGGACACGAAATGTGACCAAGTGTTCAAAAATATCAAGGAGTACTTGCTCACACCACCAATTCCAAGAAAACCCTTGATCTTATAAATGTCAACAACAATGGCAACCCTTGGCGCTCTCGTGCACAACACGATGCAAACAAGAAAGAGAGAGTTATATATTACATCAATAGGACCATGGTGGGAAATGAGCTGAACTACACACCCATTGAGAAATCCTGCCTAGCAGTCATTTTTTCAGCACAAAAATTCAGACATTACATGATAGCACATTAGATCAAGCTCATTGCAAAAATAGACCCGCTTAAGTACCTACTTTTCAAAGCAAATCTCATAGGACAAATGGCCAAGTGGGTTATGATTCTGATAGAGCATGACATTGAGTATGTAGAATGCAAGGATATCAAAGGACAAGCAATCATAGATCAATTGGTAGAAGCACCAATATATGCAGAGAATCCACTTGTTTCAGAGTTTCCCGATGAATCAATCTTCAACCTTAGTATAGCGGATCATTGGAAAATGTACTTTAATGGATCCTACTCACAACATAGGTCAACAATGGGAATCTTCTTCATCACTTTGCAATGGGACTGTATACCTAAATCATACAATTTTTCATTCTCATGCACAAACAACATCACGGAGTATGAGGCTCTTGTCATAGGGTTGAGGATTGTAGTATAGTAGAAAATCATGGCACTTAAGGTCTATGGAGACTCGTAGCTCATAATCAACCATGTAAACAATGAATATCAAACAAAATATGACAAGTTGAATCCATACAAGAAGTTGGTGGAAAGCCTCAAGGAGTTCTTCATTGATATCATATTTGAGCAACTACTAAGAGAAAATACTAGAGAAGCAGATGCAATGGCTACAAGCAGATTACTCCTAGAAATGCCACACAATGTCCCTGTTGGATGTTGTAGTTGTGTTGCTAATATGTGGTTTTCATTGATGTCAACACTATTAGTAGTAATGTTGCTTAAGGTTGTATAGTTTAAGGAGATTGAGAAAATTGTGAAAAACATATCTTCTGGTAGCCAATGAAGCTGTGAAGGTTAGAATGGTGAAATTTTATGTACGTTGATATTCAAGTGTTGCGCGCTAATTGGTTTATTGCTGAACCTATCTAGTATGTTGTTTGAAATTATCAGTGGTACGCATCAAGATTTGTGCAAGTAAAGTGTTTTGGTGTTTCTACACTCATTCTAGTACTATAGCAGTAATTCATGTATTATTTGTGGCCGACGGAGTTGTCGATGTAAATCTATGTAGCGGATATATAAGAAAGGTTGTTTTCTAGTATGAAAAGAAGTGAGTAGTGTGTGTGTGGTGTGTGCTCGGTGTGTATGTCTAACACACATGTGTGAATAAAGATAAATCATTTAAGAGCAGAGCAGAGTAGGAAAGAAGATTGAGCAGACTGTATGTGCCTAACTGGAACTATCATAGACCTTTTGTAGAAAATATTTTCTCAATTGATCCCACTCAGATGGTTTTAATTTGATTGTAATTTCTTTGAGTAGTGAGCTCTAGGTAGTGTGCATGAATGCAAGTGCATTCCTTATTCATTTTGTATTATACTTTTAATAGGGTATAATTGTGGATTAACCTCCACCATGTTTTTCTCCCTTAACAGGGTTTCCATGCCAAAATATTGGTGTTATGTGTTTCTGATGTGTTGTGTACTTATTTATTTTACTGTTAATCATCAAATGTAGAATTAAAGCTTAATAGTTTGATTAAAGTTGTAAATTCCGTGACAAATAATTCACCCCCCTCTCAGTTGTATCTTCTTGTTTTTCCAACAATTAGAATCAGAGCTAGTTCCTCTGAAGGTGAAGCTTAACAACTTGATGTGATCTGTGATGGCATCTTACAAGAAGGATAGTCTGAGATTCGATGGTAAAAAATGCACCATGTGGAAAATCAGAATGGAATTTCAATTTAAGTGCATTGGTGAATCCTTTTGGAAGATTACAAAAGATACATATACTATTCCTCAGAATGGTCCCTCTACTGTTGATGAGATCAAATAAGTTTAAATTAATGCAAGAGCTATTGAAGCATTGGTGAGTGCCTTGACAGATTCTAAAATGTCAAATGTGATGGATCTGAAGACTGCACATGAGATCTAGACAAAGCTAGAGTTATTGTATGAAGGAGATCCACTTGTAAAAATTGCTAAGCTACAAATTCTAAAAGGAAAATTGGAGGACCTGTAGATAAGTGAAGATGAGAACATCTACTCTTTCTCTCAAAAGACAAATGAACTAGTGATGAGCATCAAATGTGTCGGTGGTTTCTTGGATGATGAATAAATTGTTGCTAAGATACTAAGATTTGTGCCTCCTTCCTAAAAATCAAGAGCTCATGCTATTGATGAACTCAAGTCATTAACTAAAATAAAAAAGTACATGCTAATTGGAAAACTTGCAGCCTTTGAGTTGAGTGAATTTGGTGAATCTACTCCTAAAGTAGAGTCTACATTAGAAGCCACTATATCTGGGAAAAATAAATATGATACAGGAGAAAGTTCCAAGAAGAAATTTAAGTATGAAGATGAGAAGAAAAATATTGAAGAGGAAGAAAGACAGCTAGAAGAGCTAGAAGCACTAATTGTAAGAATAAAATCCAGAGGCCTAAGTACAAAGGAAAGCTACCTATTAAATGTTTTTCCTGCAATAAAATAGGTCATTTTGCATCAAGATTTCCTGAAATATCTTCTAAGTACAAGCCTGAAGACACTAGATTTCATAGGAAATTCTATTATGTTGAAGAATGTGTTACTGATAATGAATCTGATAAAGAAATTGGAAATGAAGATGGATGGGTATTTATTGCTATCAAAGAGAATAGTCAAGTGTCCACTGAATATGCTAGTAATGTGAATGTTGAGGAAGCTCTTGCAGCCAAAGTTGAAGAAAAGGATGAATAGGTGATTGACAATAGATGTTCACATCACATGACTCGTGAAAAACATAAGTTTGTTAGCTTGGAAAATTATGATGGTGGCATTATAATATTTGAAGACAACACTTCTAGTGTGATTCATGGCAGAGGCACTATTTCTTCTAGTGGTAAGAATAATACTGATAATGTTCTTTATGTAGAAGGATTAAAGCATAATTTTTTGATTGTTGGATAGATGGTACACAAGGGATACAATCCGTAATTCAAGGATGGTAAGTGTAGGATACTGGGAAACATAGGAAAAGTAATTTCCTCAAGTACAAAGACAAAAGGTAATATCTTTTAGTTGAGTATTGCTAGGGAAAGTTGCTTGATTTCTCAAATTGATGTAAGTTGGTTATGGCATAGGCACTTGTGTCATGTGAAATTTGATAATTTTGTAAAGATAAGTTCTTCTCAAGAGGTCAGAGATATACCTAAGATAGTGAAGCCTGCTAATATTGTATGCAAGGAATGTCAGATGGGAAAGAAAACTAGAAATTATTTTTGGAGCAAATAGTACAACTCTAATGGAATATTGGAATTGGTACATATTGATCTATGTGGTCCCTCCAAAATCAAAATTCTAGAAGGTGAAAGGTACTTTATGTTTCTTATTGATGATTATTCAAGAGTTATATGGATTGCCTTCCTAAAATAAAAACATGAAGCATTAGATAAGTTCAAAAGTTTCAAAGTTATGACAAAGAATGAGATAGGTTTGAAGGTTAAATGTTTGAGATCAGACAGAGGTGGAGAATTCACTTCTAAGGAATTCAATAATTTATGTGAAGAGAATGGAATTCAAAGACAATTATATACTCCCTGGACCCCTCAATAGAATGGAGTTGTTGAAAGAAAGAACATAACAATTCTAGACACTACTAAAATCATGATGTTGGAAGAAAATGTTCCTCATTTCTACTGGAAAAAAGTAGTAAGAATTGTTGTGTACACTATCAACCAGGTAAATATCAATAGTAATTATGGTATGGCTCCTTTTTAGATATGGTTTGGTTGTAAGCCTACTGTGAATTATTTCAAAAAAAATGGAAAAAAATGCTACATCAAGAGAGATGATGATATAGGAAAGTTTGATGCTATAAGTGATGAAGGAATCTTCCTAGGTTACTCTACTAAGAGTAAATCTTATCTGTGTTTTAATAAAAGGTTGAAGAAAATGGTTAAAAGTGCTAATGTAAAAGTTGATGAAGATATTGGTAGACCATCCAGATGTAATGGATATGATTCAAATGATAATCATGATAATTCTAATAATGGACAGAATATTTAGACACAGAATCAATTGCAAATTGTTTCGGTTAACCAAGGAAATCAAGAAGCAGAAAGAAATGAAAATGCTTAAGAGAAGAACAAGCAGAATACAAAGAAGATACTAAAACTCCAAAGTATGTAAAGTGAAATAGTTATGATAACCAGATAATTGGTGATAAGAGTAAAGGTGTACAAACTAAGAGAATTCTAGAAGAATATTTTCTGATTTTTAAAGTTGAGCCTAACAATATCAATGAGGCATGCAAGGGAGAATATTGGATGGAAGCCATGAAAGAAGAACTGATGCAGATACAAAAAAATGAGACATGGGAACTTGTTCCTAGACCTAAAGACAAGAATGTGATTGGAACCAAATGGGTTTTTTGGAATAAACTTAATGAGCAAGGTGAAGTAGTTAGAAATAAAGAAAGATTGGTTTGCAAAGGGTATTCACAAATGGAAGGTATTGATTTTGATGAAATTTTTTCCCTATTGCTAGAATAGAAGCTGTGAGATTATTTCTTTCTTATGTTGCTTTCAAGAATTAAAAATTTTATCAGATGGATGTAAAGTCAGTATTTTTGAATGGTGAACTATAAGAAGAAGTTTATGTTGAACAACTAGATGGATTTCGATTGACTGATGAAAATGATATGGTGTGTCGATTGAAGAAATATTTGTATGGACTTAAGCAAGCTCCTAGAGCTTGGTATGCTAGATTGGATAAATATTTATTGAATCTTGGATTTAGTAAAGGTACTGCTGACAAAAATTTGTATTTCAAGTTGGATGAGAACAAAGAATTGATCATTGAAGTCTTTCTTGATGATATTATCTTTGAAGGAGATGATGATTTGTGTATGAAGTATGCTCATGAAATGAAAAGTGAATTGGAAATGTTAATGATAGGAGAGATAAAATTCTTTTTGGGATTGCAAATCACTTAGTTAGAAGATGGGATCTTTATATCTTAGTCCAAATATGTAAAAGAGTTACTTAAAAAGTTTGGCATAGAAGAAGAAAAGTTTGCTTGTACACCTATGGTGACCAGATGTAAACTCACATAGAATGATGAATCTCCTAAAGAAAATCAAACAAGGTATAGATCGATGATTGGTGGGTTGCTCTACTTGACTTAGACAAGGCTAGATATACTGAATTTTGTGTGCATGGTTGCTATATTTCAAGCAGATCCAAGGGAATCACATGTAATTGCTATAAAAAGGATTTTCAGATACCTAAAAGGAATAGTTGATTTTGGATTATGGTATCCAAAAGATGATGATCTTATTCTGAATGCTTATATTGATGCGGATTGGGTAGGTGATGTCAATGACAGAAAAATTACAAGTGCTTTTGTGTTCTTCCTAGGGAAGAAGTTGGTGTCTTGGTTAAGAAAAAAGTAGAACTCGGTTTCCTTATCTACTGCCAAAGCAGTATACATTGTTGTTCCTAACAATTATACTCAAGTAATGTGGATGAAGCAAATGCTAAGTGATGTCAAGATTGAGTATGAAGAGCCTATTACCATATTCTATGACAATTCAAGTGCCATAAAAATTTCCAAGAATCCAGTGATGCATTCGAAGAAAAATCATATCTCCATCAAGAATCATTTCTTAAAAGATAAAGTGAATGATAGAGAAGTCAAAGTGGAATATGTACCTACTAAAGAGAAAATTGCAGATATTTTCACTAAGTTGTTTCCTAAGGATACTTTTGAGTACCTCAGAGGCAAGTTAAGGGTGATTTCCCCTCCTGATCAGAGTTGATGATGCGGGTGTTTGCATCAGTCCATGAATTCATTGCTATATCTTATTCTAGATTGATGTTGTGATTGATACTCAGAGGGAATAGTCAGATGTTTTAAAAATATTTGGTTCAGAGCATGTGAAACTTTTCCATTGATGTCAAAGGGGGAGAGAAGTGTAATGTGAAAAAAAAGGTGCAATAAGAGAGAAAGTATAATGTGAAGAACCTTTGTGGAAAAAAGGGGGAGAAGTGAAATTAGAGCCAAGGGAGAAGATGGAAGAGTTAGTTTGGGTTGATGGTATTATTTTTCACATCATGTGTTGCCATCAATGCCAAAGGGGGATATTTTCTCATGTTTTGGTTGTGTTGCAAATATGTGGTTGTCATTGATGTCAACACTATTAGTATTAATGTTGCTTAAGGCTATATATGTCGAGGAGATTGAGAAAATTGTAATAAATATATCTTTTGGCAGCCAATGAAGTTGTGAAGGTCAGAATGGTGAAATGTTATGTATGTTTATATTTAGGTGTTGCATGCTAATGTATTTATTGCTAAGCCTATCTAGTATTTTTACTAGAAGTCTCAATGGTATGCATCAAGATTTGTGCAAGTAAAGTGTTTTGGTGTTCCTACAGTCATTCTGGTACTGTAGCAGTTGTTCTTGGAAGAGGAATTTGGAATTATGGTAGTTCTAGTTGTTGTGTATGTTCTTGTAGTGTTTGTAGATGATTCTAGATCATGTTCTATCTTTTTTGTATGTCTGCGCTATTTGGTGTGATCACAATCACAGATTTTTCTAATGCATGTTTGGGTTTTCATGTTCTTGACCGACATGATGGTAGTAGTGTGTTGCTCATACTTATGGATTAGTTTATTATTGTTTGGTGTATTTGAGGATGTTGGTTTGGGTCCTATCATTTTTGTAACCGAATTGTGTTGGTGCACATTAATATTTATTCATGTATTGAGGTCGACAGTTGTAATTCATCTATTATTTTTGGCCAACAAAGTTATTGATGTAAATCTGTGTAGTGGATATATAAGAAAGGTTGTTTTGTGGTATGAAAAGAAGTGAGTAGTGTGAGTAGAGCATGTAGTGTGTGTGTGGTGTGTGCTCGGTGTGTATGTGTTAAACACATGTTCCAATAAAGATAAATCATTCAAGAGGAGAGAAGAGTATGCAAGAAGATTGAGTAGAGTGTATGTGCCTAACTAGAACTATCATCAACCTTTTGTAGAAGCTATTTTCTCAGTTCATCCCACTTAGATGGTTTTAATCTAATTGTATTTTCTTTAAGCAATAAGCTCTAGGTAGTCTTCCTAAATGAAACTGCATTCCTTATTCCTTATTCATTATACTTTTAACAGGGTATAATTGTGGAATAACCTCCACCATGGTTTTCTCCCTTAGCAGGGTTTCCACGCAAAAATATCAGTGTTATGTGTTTATGATGTGTTGTGTACTTCTTTCTTTCACTGTCAATCATCAGATATGTAATTCAAGGTTAATAGTTTGATTAAAGTTGTAAATTCTATGACAACTAATTCACCCCCCCTCTCAGTTGTATCTTCTTTTTTTGCCAACAGTCCCAAAAAAGATACTCTTGTGGAGTAGCTTCTTGTACCAGCATCTGAGGTACCAGTGTCTAAATTTGTGTGTGAAATCGTTGGTCTCAGTGATCCCTGGTACCATAATATATACACTAACTTGAGAATAGGAGTCCTCCCCATTGACATAACCTCGAACCTCAAAAGATCCTTTGTTAAAAGTTCATCTCGTTTTGTCATCCTAGGAGATACCCTTTACCATAGAAGCATTGAAGGGAACCTTTTACATTTCCTAAACATTGAGGAATCCTTGACCACTTTAACTGAGGTACAAAACAACATTTTTCGATCACACTCAAGCGGTATAACCTTGGCCAATAAATTGTTAAGGACAAGGTACTATTTTCCTACAATGGAAAGAGAAGCACATGACTATGTCAAAAGGTGCTTACAATGTCAGTAGCATGGGGACCTCATCCATGCACCAGCTTAGGAGCTCAACCCCATAATCATACCTTGGCCATTTTTGTAGTGGGGGCTTGATCTCATTGGTAAAATCACCCCCACCTCATCCAATGGGCATAATTTTGTCATCACCACCACCAAGTACTTAACAAAGTGGGTGGAATCCATTCCCATGAACTACATTATAGGGAAGCAGATATCCAAGTTCATCTTGAATTATCTTATTTGTTGATATGGTGTCCCTCAAGCCATTATCTCAGATAATGGCACACCTTTCAAAAATTAGGATGTTCACGACCTATGCAATAAATTCAAAATCCAACATCACTTCTCCACTCCATATTATCCCCAAGGAAATGGCCAAGCAAAAGCTACCAATAAGACCATCCTAAAAAATCCTCAAGAAAATAGCAAATGATGTTGGTCATGTCTGGAATTAAAAATTGAATCCTGCCTTATGGGCCTACCACACAAGAATATACACACCAAAAGGTGCCACCCCCTTTTCCCTAGTGTACGGATCAAAATCCATACTCCCTATTGAGATCGAGCTCCTGTCCTTGAGGATATCATTATAGAATCTCATAACAGATGAAGAATATCGGGTCTCATGATTAAACGAGTTGGAGCTACTAGATGAGCGGTGAAGGGATATCTTAAACCATTTACAAGTATATGAGAACCGTCTGAAGAAAAGATACAACAAGAAAATTAGGATTCAGACCTTCCAAGTCGACGAGTTGGTACTGAAGGAAAATTTAAAAAACATGCCAAATCCAGATAGCAAGGGTAAGTTGGAACCCAACTAGTTGGGACCATTCATCATCACTGTGAGCTATAAATCAAGGGCATATCAACTATCAGCACTTGAAGGAAAAACTCTACAAGAGCCCATGAACAACTCCCACCTCAAAAAAATTTATGCTTGATCTTTTAAGGTTAAAACCAAAATTACAAAAAAAAAAAAGGATTGAAAAATAGTAAAGAAAAAAATCATCCTCTAGTGAAAACCACTTCGGTGGCACTTTGGGCAAGTACCTTGGTGAAAACCTGCAAACAGACACCTTGTATAAATAAAGCACTCTCCATCCACTGGGATCTTCATGACTTGTTCTACATCATTCATCCATCACGCTTCCATCACATCCCATATCATCCTTCCATCCATCCCTCTGCATCCATATAATAGCTTGATCCTTTGTTCATATCATGTTTCTCCTTAGTACTAGTTGCCACATTCCTAAGGTCATTTTATCCTACCTTTATCAAAGTAGTCTATCACATCACGTTGGGGGCATGTTCTTTTACCTGCATTGGATCAGATTCATGTACATCCTTGAAGTCATCATTAAAATCTCATAAAATCCACATCAGAAAATGTCAGAAAATTAAAAAATCCAAAAACATTCATAAAATTAGAAAATCCAAAAACATCCAAATAATATCAAAATCCCAAAACATATCAAAAATAAAAACAATCAAAAAGTGGAATCGTCATGTTGAACTACGCCATCTCTGAGCTTGAACGTAGGCAAGGTTGATATTTGATCATCCCCCGAGACACCCTAGGTCAGTCCATTAGGCGTCTATCATAATAAGCTAGCAATCCATTTGTTCATATCCCATCATTAAATCGAGTCTATTTCATTTGAACTACATGGTCTTTGTGTGTATAACATAGGCAATGATAATCTGTTGATCAAATCTTGAGACCCCTAGGATAGGTCTTTAGGTTACGTTCTTGGTCAAAATCTCAAAAAATCCAAAAAATTGGAAAATCCAAAAATCAAAACAGCCTTAAACATTCCAAAAACACCAAAAAAATCCAAATACCTGAAAAAATCCATCCATCTCCATCTCTCTCTCACCCACAATAATCATCCACTCATAATAAATCATTTGTCACTTTCATCCTTTGGTAAAATAATTGGAAGCAAGTCTACCAGGTTCAAAAAGTGAACACCTAATCATCAAAGTCTCAAGTCTAGGTTAGTAAGTAAGAAATTTAATCAACTCTGAGTATCAATAGCTTATCATCTAGTCAATCTCATCATCATTCTGATAACAACATGTCTAAGGATGCATCCTTCCTACAATGGACATTAGACATCACTATAGTTTAGTCTTCGCTAGCGGTATGAAGAACAGTAGCTTGTTTGTTTACTATATCTTTGTCTTTTAATTTATCTTATTATGCTCATATCAATGACCTCTCGATGATGTCCAAACAAAAGGATTTAGAGAGAAAGGAATGGGGAAATTATCATTATCTTTTTATCTACGGTGCTTGTTGGATGTTCTTGTAAAATAACCCTGGTCATGCATGCTTTGTTTGGTTTGTAGGGAAGGTGTTTTAGGTGTCTTGTTGACCACATAGGAAGGCTTTCTTTTCTATTTTTTGGTCCAAGATGTTTAGAATATCTGAACTACATTTTGAATGAGGTTTTGTATGCCAGGTGTGAACATGGACTACTCCTATCTAATTGTCGAGTAAAATTCCATCACACTAGGTACCACGCCATCCTTATTTTTTATACCTTGATGCATCATACTTATGTGTATTATCAAACATAAGGTAAATGGCCCTTTTAAAATCCCAATTCCTTATTATCATTATCATTATCATCTTTCATAGTGAAGGTATTGGATCTTCTTTTCTTTTTCTTCTATCTTCTCTCTGTACTAACATGGTACCATGATAGTTAATCAAAAGCATCGATAAAGGAATCCACAAACCGTCAGTATAAATGCATATCATATCATATCGCATAGATCATATCATTGTATTCCATATCATCCTTATCATCTTAAGTTACAAAGATTAATAGAGATTTTTTATTTTGAGCATCTTAATAAATCATTGCATTCATGTCATTACATTTTACCATTGCATATCATATATCATAGATATCATGCATCATCTCACATCATTACATAATGTGCATCACATGAGCATCATCATAACATCCATATATCATCCATCATAAAGGAATAAGAAAAAGAAACAAAAACATTAACATTGCATACATTCTATAAGTCATAGGGCATCACATAATCCATTAGGACATAATATAGAGATCATTTACATATCATAACATGTTGCATTCATATATCATCATCATAAACTGCATTGAAAATATACAAAAAGAAATGCATCCATAAAAGAGTTGCATAATCATTGCATCACATCATCACATCACATAAGAACATACATCATATTACATCACATAAAGTAAATGCATCACATAAGATAGAGTCATCGCATTGCATATAGAAAATTAAATACATGCATCCATCGTCAATAAATACATTAGGACAAATATCATATATTGAACCATCTCATATATATCATCAAAGAATACAACTGTCATGGTACAAGACTAGGATCAAAATGTGTGTATGAATCAAGTATACAATACAATTGGGGCTATAAAAAAAGAGCCCATAGATCAAAAAGAATGTTGTCAGAAATCAGAAGCTAGCCCTGCTGGCTGCTACCCTCTCCCACCTGTCTCTTGGCATGCTGCTTGAGGTGTCTCATCCTTGTCTGCTAGGAATACTCTAGCACTCAAGCCACTGCTAGTACTACCTACCTATAATGTAGCCTATAGTAATTTTCCTCTCTGACTACCTCGTGGTATACTTTTATTGATACTATCCTGCCCTGAGAAGTGGAGGCCATACTCTCAAGCTACCATCTTCGGCTTACCTCATGATCTCTCTCAGACCTAGCCTGGTTCCTCTCGGTAGCCAGTGCTTTTACCTATGATTTCAATCCCTATACATGTCCCTACAACTACTATATTAGAGCATCCCACTGATTTGGCTATGGTGGTGGTGGTGGAGGTTGTTGCAGTGGATCCCTTGGGGCATCTCTCTATTGATCCCCATCCCTCTACTAGTTCCCATATTTGATCTATCTCTCCCCATCTTCAGGCACCTAAGCTATTTGTACCCTCTGCTCTGGCTGATGTAGAGGTGATCCATCTCCTCATCCACTTCCTCCTCCATCCCCATCCCCATCTCCATCCCCTTTACCTCCTCACCCTCAGCCTACTGACCTGCCTCTAGGCCTCCGCCATAGGGGTGTTGCACCTAGATCTATCAACCAAAGGGGTGGTCTGAACCAAACTGTTTATGCTACTATAACCCCTGCATCCCTATGACCCTAATCATATGGCCATGGCCTAGCCACCAGTTCTTTAAAAAAATTCACTGCCTCATTTTCCAAGATCAGCTTGCCCCATTTTATCTCCCTTGTAATAAGTGCAAAGATGACCATGTATTGGTCATCAGGACTATCATGTATATCCCCAAACTATCTGGCCAGTCTATCTACAGGTATCTCTCTATCATCATGTGCTCTCGGTTCTATATAATCATCTCCTACCAAGTATAGAACAATTTTTGTACATCATCATACCATGCAGACATACCGAGCCAAGGCCTCCATGTGAACACTGTCATCTCATCGATGACCCTCCTCCAATGGGTGATGCCACTTTCCATTGTATGAGTGAATGTGGTCAGTTCCCCTCCATACCGCCAAACAATGGGACCATTTGAATCAAAGGAAACCACTGTAACCTATGGACAAAGCACGACAATCTACTCCCAGACCCAGACATGCAATAGAGTGACTCCGGCCCCAATGGCCCTACTATCTAGATAGGTGAAATCATGTAGATCATGGTAAAGGGAGGCCATCAATACTGGCCCCCATCCAAATCACTCTCATTGTTGGAGCATCTACTCCCATGCGAGACACCATCCTAGGCTGAAGTATCGCCTGCATCGATCTAGCGCCACAAGAATAGAAATAATAGTAGCTATAATCAATCTGAAAGTGGGCACTATGCACCTGTACCTCTCAAGCTCTATCTGGCCCTAAAAAATTATGATCTCATCAAGATCCATGACCTTGAAGCACACATCCCTCCTAGAATCCACATCATAAATAAATCTCTCTTTGTGGATGGGAAATCAAATGATGCGCCAGACATCCTTCAGTGTGATTGTAGCCTCTCCTATGGGCAAGTGAAACGATGATGTCTCACTGTGCCATTTCTCTGCTAGGGTTGTCATCATCCTCAAGTGTGTCTGCATGGGACATGCATAAGCGATATACCACAACCCAATCACCCTAAGGTACTCCTGGAGAAAATCATGCATACCAACTAATATGATAAGTACTAGTGACCTATGCTCTCGTGAATGAAGTATCCTAAGGTCATCATATGCAAGAAAAGTCATTGCATCAAGATTCATAAAAAATTGGGATCCCACCCTAAGTTTTCTTAATTGAAACAACAAATGCGGTGTTGTTTTCAATTGTGATGCAGTTTGCAAATTCCAAACTGCGTCACTGGACCCTCCAAACTCCAAGCTGCACCACACGTCGTAGTTTGGTCGGGTGCCAGTTTGACCCCTAAAACCCTAATTGTCAAACTGTGTTGTGACGATGCCCTTTGCATATGCGACGCACTTTGAGCGAAACCCTAATTTTTTAAACAACACCACTGCGATGGCCTTTGCATATGTGGTGCACTTTGAGGCCATGCTGTGTTGATTTAACACTTTCAGCGGTGCTATATAGCACTGCTTGACCTTAGTTGACCTTTGGACCCTATTAAATGCAAGTAAAAATTGGAAAAACAAAGTGGGTAAGGATCACATACCACTAGTCTTGCGCCAGCTAGCCCCTGGTGCACTCGCACTCGATCCAAAATGTGTCATGGAAGCAAAGATTGTGCCATCTCGAACACTGCTCAGAGCTCAAAGTGAAAAAAATTCTAAAGGCTAGGTGTGAAAATGAATTTAAAGTGACCCCTTAGGGCCTATTTCAGCTTAAAAGTTAGGGTTTCTTGACCCTGTTTAGCTGTCCAGCTAGGGTTTTAGACCCCCAATCCTGTTTTTGCCTAGTCGAGGGTTGTTTTGCATTGTTTTTTTATGTTTTGGCACATTTTTGGTGTCCTAGACCCATCAAATAGCTTGTCCTTTTTTTTTGTGAGATCACCAAAAAATCGAAATTTTCATCTGATCTCTCGAGGGGGCAGTATGCCAACATAATCCTTCTCATTGGGGCAGCAGTGGGACATATGAAAAATCATTTTTTAAAAAAAAAATTGATCTTGGCAACTTATTCTTTGAACCAACGCAATAGGTACATTGCTTCAAAAAGAGGGAAAATGTAGACACAATAAATATACAAATTGATCCTACACTCCTGATCCTTATCTTACTAACGTCATTTCTTCCTAAATCATCCCAATTGAATAATTTGTATTTGATTAAATTCGTCATATTTCCACTCTTAATTAAATAAATCAATTTTATCTGATTAACTCATCCACTTCTATTAATTAAATAAATCATTTTGTTTAGTTAATCATATAGTCCCTCTTTTAATTAAATAATCCACTTTATTTAATTAATCTCTAAAGTTATCTCCTTAAATTAAATAAAAAAATATTTATTTAATTTAATCTAACACTATTCTCCTTAGTTAAATAAATCAATCTTTATTTAACTAAATCTAAATCCTTTATTCCTCTCAACTTTGATTTATTTAAATCCTAAAATCTAAGTCAAAATTGTCAAATCATCTAATTTCTCCTAAAATAATCAAATCATGATTAATCCTAATCCTAATCACTCCAATCCTCTAGATTTTGCAACTTGGACCAAAAATCAATTTAATTTATTTATTAATTCATCTATTTTCCCTCAACTTGGCATCAAAAGGGAATATTCTTCAAATTTGAAAATCCCTCCAAAAGGGATGAGTACATCCAACAAGGCATTAAAGGCTCTTACATGTCCTTTTCCTTGATCCAAGTGGCATTTATTCCATTCTTCCTTCCCTCCAACTTTTCATCTCAAGCATTTTAAAATTCCACCTCACCATATTTATGTGCACATTCATCCAAATGTGCTCATTCCTCCTCCAATCACATGTGAGCAAGTGGTCTTCTCTCATTGGTTGGTCTTTTGTCCCACATTCTTCCAAATCCTTCAATCTTTCATTCTTCAAATCTATAAAGAGAGGGCCTCTCCTATTGAATTGATCATCCACAATCCAAGTAAGCTCACTATACACAATTTTATCTACAACTTCATCCACTTTCATTCATTTCTCATAGTTTTATCAAGGTTATTGACAAATTGCATCAAGGAATCAAAAATCATCATCAAAGATCATCAAATCACATCAAGGAGTTGGGAAAGGGCCATTTTCCACATCAAATGGAACTGATTCCCTTATGGGATTGAGATTTTTCTCATTAGAATAGGATCTAATTAGTTTTTAGTTCTTTTTTTTCTTCATCTTATTTCCTATTTTCATGTTTCAATCTAATTTCATGGGGAATTTTGATCTAACTTGCATAATGATCTAATTTTATGTTTGTTCTCTTGTGTTTGTGTAGGTATAGGATCACCATTCAGAATACTTAACAGAGTTCAAGCAAGATAAAATAGTACAAAGACTCCCTATGAGCTATAGTATGGAAGGATTCCTACTATCAAGTACTTCAAAGTGTTTGGAAGAAAATGTTATGTCAGAAAAGATGAAGATAACTTAGAAAAGTTTGATGCAAGGTCGAATGAAGGTACCTTCCTTGGATATTATACTAGAAGCAAAGCTTATTGATGTTACAATAAGAGATTGAGAAATATTGTTGAGAGTGAAAGTGTCAAGTTTAATGAATATTTTTAGAATAATTCAATGATGATAGATGCATATGAATCAGATGAGTCTTGTTTCAAAGAAGAAGAAAAAGTTGAAGAAAGAGAAGTGTAGATTGGAGAGGAAGAAGCTTTAGAAAGGACTCCTAAAACTTCTAAGTATGTGAAAAAAATCATTTTGAAGATTAGATCATTGGAGATAAGAGAAAAGGTGTGCTGACAAGAAGGAAAGTTGTTGAAAATAGGAAATCTATGTTTACTTTTTGAAGTTGAACCTAAAAAAGTGATTGAGGAATGCAAAGATGAATATTGGATCAAGGCTATGGAAGAAGAGTTGTTGTAGATTGAGAAGAATCAAACTTGAGAGCTTTTCCCAAGACCTGCAAATGAGAATGTGCTTGGAACTAAGTGGGTATTAAGAAACAAACTAAATGAGAATGGAGAAGTGGTAAGGAATAAGGAAAGGCTTGTGTATAAAGACTACTCATGAGTTGAAGGTGTTGGGTCTCAAAAACACGGGTTTGAACCACGAGAGTTGGCCAATGTATAAGGCCAATTGATGCAATTTAACCTTCTTCTGTTTAGGTTATGCTAGACCAAGGTAAGTGAACCTATGTGAATGATGAAAATTGAAATGTTTTTCCTGATTGAGCAATCTATCCACAATGGAAAATGGAGGTGAATAGATGAAAATCACTACAACTACTACTCCTACTACACAAAAGAAAGGATTTGAATAAGTTGTTTGATATGAAATTTTATCTTTGGGCTGAGGCAGATCAGTGCCTTCTATCCACATGGGCAATGGAATCAAAAAATCATGAATTATGTGTGTTTCCTTCTTTGGCTTAACTCTACTTGTTAGGCACTTTGAAAATTCTATGACTGGCATAAAACCTCAATAAATTTATGACTTGCATAAATTGTGTTGGGATGTTTCTCTATTAGGTTCTACTTCAACAATCCAAAAGAAATCCTTAAATCACTATGACTTATTTAAAATATTTTAATTCTAACTTGTAGACACCAGTTCATTAAATCACACAAAATGAGAGTGCATTTTGATAAATCAAAGATATACTTGATATGTTGATTTAAATGATTAAAAGACCTCAAGTTGGAGACAACCAAAATAAACAATATAATTTTTTATATATCACAAAAAATGAACACTAGAAAGAAAATCATTAGTTAAAAACAGTTATCTCCATTGATTCTATTTCAGGAAAGGCTCTGTACATTATTTGCATTCCCAGTCCATTTCTTGGAAAAAATCTAACTACTCTAACTATTGCTCTCCTCCCTCTTTCAATTGATTTTTTCAATATATTTATACAGTATATCCTAAGGGTCATGACCCTTCATCTGACTGGTAAAACTATTTTACATTCTTTAGTAGAAATTAAAATATTTGATTAATTTTCCTTATCGACAAATCAAATATTTTATACTATAGTTTTGTCTTTGATTTTGATTTATATCTTACCTAATTTTAATATTTTACTTTCATTTATTTCTATGAAGCTTTCCTTTATGGTTACCGCTTTACCACATTCAACATTTTGTCCTCCAGATGTATGGAGGTCTTTGACTTTGACTGGTTCTTTCAATGCTAACCACTTCACCGCGGTCTACTTATTGCCTCACCACGGTACTGCAGTGTCTCCTCCTAATCGTTGCTTAGTCGCTACTTCACTGTCACCACACTACCGCGGTCACTAACTTGACTACAAGCGGTACCATGGTAGCCGCTCTGCAAATCACTAACTGTTCACCTTTGTCCACCGTCGGCTTCATTCAAACTGTTTGTGGTATAGAGGTGTCTAGCCTAAACTATTAACCTCACCGCTACCCATGCTACTGTTGTCTCTATTTTCACCGTGCATGGTATTACGGTGACCTGCTTATTAACTGCCACTATCTCTGCCACTTAACTCTCTGTTACTGGTTGCTCAGTGTTCACCTCTCCACCACCGACTTCATTCTAACTGCCAACGATATAGCGGTAACCACTTACCAACTGCCACGCAGCTAACTCCCATCCAGGCTAACTGTCCTCACTGACAGCTGACTGTTTACTGTGCCACCATGGTGTATGACTTGACATTGTGTGGTATAGCAGTAAACCTTATCGTGATAGTGCCTAATCATCACCGCTATCCCGCGAGCCACTTTGCAAAAGGCCGTGGTAAAGCGGTAACGGGTGTTGGCATATGAAATTTGAATAGTGTGGCAATAGTATAGGATATTTTAGCTTTATGAAAGGTGGTGAAATTATTTTTTATAGATATATAATGAAAATATTAGGCTCAAAATGGAAAATCATTTAGGTTTTTCATGGAATTTTTGGGTTCTAATAGAAGGAATAGATTTTGAGGAGACATTTTCTCCAGTGGCAAGAATGTAAGCTATCAAGATATTTTTGGCTTTTGTAACACATAAGTATTTCAAATTTTATCAAATGGATGTGAAGTATTCTTTCTTGAATGGATAATTGAAAGAAGAGGTATACATAGAACAACCAGAAGGATTTTAGTTATCAAACAAACCAGATATGGTCTACAGATTGAAGAAATAATTACATGATTTGAATCAAGCTCCTAGAGCTTGGTATGGAAGGATGGATAGATATTTGATACAACAAGGATTCAATAAAGGTATAGCAGATAGCAATATTTAATTTAAAGTTGAAAAAGTTCAAATCTTGATTGTGGTTGTATATGTTGATGACATAATATTTGGAGGAAATGAAGATATGTGGATGAAGTTTGTAGAGGAAATACAGAAAGAGTTTGAAGTGTCTATGTTTGGGGAAATAAATTTCTTCATTGGATTATAATTAAATCAAACAGATAAAGGTATTTTTATTTCACAATCAAAGTATGTCGAAGAAATATTGAAGAAATTTGGAATGGAAGATTCTAAACCAATGTGTACCCCTATGTTACTGGTTGCAAGTTGAGAAATAATGATGAATCTCCTAAGGCTAATCAAAGTAGGTATAGATCAATGATTGGTGGAGTGCTATATCTAACTACTACTAGATTGGATATCATGCATACAATTCGTCTTGTGGCTATATTTCAAGAAGATCCTAGAGAGTCACATGTTGTAGTAGTGAAGAAGATATTTAGATACTTGAAGGGCACTCTAGATCATGTCATGTGGTATCCAAAGGATATTGATTTTACTCGAAGTTCTATATAGATGAAGATTGGGTTGGTTGTGTGGATGATAAGAAAAGTACAAGTGGTGGTGCATTCCTTCTTGGACACAGATTAGTGTCATGGTTAAGCAAGAAATAACATTCAATAGTTGTATCTATTGTAAAGGTAGAATACATTGCAAGAACATCTTGTTGCACATAGGTGTTATCGATGAGACAAAAATGGAAGGTTATTAGAGTAGTATATGATGAACCAATTTCTACCTTTTTTGATAATATAAGTGTTATCAATATTTCAAAGAATCTAGTAATACATTCAAGGACAAAACATCTCAATATGGTATCACGTTCTAAGAGAGAAGGTTCTACAAAGTGAAGTTAAGCTTGAGTATATGCCTAAAAAGGATCACCTTGCTGATATATTTAATAAGGCTCTTCCTAAGGATACATCTGAGTATCTATGGGAGAATTTGGGGCTCATTTCTCCTCCTTCTTTGAACTAGATGCATAAGGAGACATGCATCAGTCTAGTGGATTTCATGATCCATTCTTCTATCTAGACTGATGTTGGTGGCTACCTCTCAGGGGGTTATGTAGTGACATTGTTGGTTGTTACAACTAGTGGGATTAAGTGATGTGATTGTTCAATGGTTTTTGATTGGTGCAATATGGTGTGTGCTCCTAAGGGGGAGTATACTGAGAAATAAAGAAAATAAATTTGTAGAGCAATTGTGTTGATGTCAAAGGGGAAACATTAGTGATACAAATATTTTATCC
The DNA here is from genome assembly GCA_007115665.2 of Sequoiadendron giganteum. Taxonomy (NCBI): domain Eukaryota; kingdom Viridiplantae; phylum Streptophyta; class Pinopsida; order Cupressales; family Cupressaceae; genus Sequoiadendron; species Sequoiadendron giganteum. The sequence goes on from CM021100.1 coordinate 777,235,922, forward strand.
TTTTCCATTGATGTCAAAAGGGGAGAAAGACTCATGTGAAAAAGAAGTCAATTAAGGGATAAATTCATATAAGGGGGAGAGAATAATGAAGCATGTAAGGGAGAGTGAGTAATGATATAGAGAAAAGGAAACGAGTATGGAGCAAAGTTGTTTTTTGTTGATGGTTTTTCACATCATGTGTTGTCATCAATGACAAAGGGGGAGATTGTTGCAAGTATGAGAAAATTGGTGCAGTCATTGATGTCAACAAGATTTTTTTGTCATTAGTGTCAACTATAGGAGAATAAAGGAAATCATTGTTGGGGGAGATTTTTGCATTGATGATGATTTGATTAGTTCCATTCTGTTGTCATTAGTAAGCTACTAATGTCAAACTCTAGTGTTTCTTCGATAAGCTTTTGTCTATGGATATATGGTTGATTTTTTATGTTATATATGGATTGGTGGTCATGAGGAAGTAATGAAGGTGATGAGGATATGTCTCTGATTCTTATCTTTCAAGTGCTTTAATGAAAAAATCATTAAAAAAAGAGGAAACAATGTGTTATAGTGTTGTTTTAGGTTGCAGAGTAGTTCTCTGGTGTTCCTCTGCATTTTTTCTAGGTTGAAGATCTGCCTATGCATTTTAGATATGTTGATTAGAGGTGTTAAGAGATGTATTCAAATTTTGGTATGTTGAATTGTTGTGTAGAAGTTGTGTTCACCAGTGTGTGAATAGTGTATTACAGAGGTGTCTAGGACAAGTGTTTTTGCACCATGCTTCTCCATGGTATGGTTTTAGGTCTTATAGATATGAAGGTGTGTTAATTATGTTGGTATCTTTGTTTAGTCAAGGTGGTTTAAGGTTTGGTTCTTCAGAAGCTAGTTTCTTGAGTCACAATATACGGCAGAGTTATCTGAGTGTACTAAGTGTGTACATTTCTTAGGTAGAAGTTGTTGTCAAAGAGTTTGTTGTATTTCAAGGTGTTTTTAAAATATTCTAGTTTATGTTCAAGTGACATTTTTTGTTTGTGAGGTGTTGTTGAATCAAAGGAAGTGTATACTTAAAATTTTAATGGTGTTTACACAGGTAACGATCAACCTTGGTGTTTGCACTAATTGCAGTAGATATTTATTATTTATAGAAACATGTTTTAGCATCATGTTGTAGATTTGGCTCCCAAATAAGGTATGGTGTGGTCTGCATTCATTTCTATCCACCATGAAAGTATTTTGGTGCCGACATAATTTGAATTTACATAGTTAATATGTATGCTCGACCTTGGAGAAGGGTTTCAGGGTTGAAGACGGTATAAATAAGAGTTGAATTATTGAGGGATGATGAGATAGACAAGAAAGATGTGAATTATGTGAAATATAGAGTGTTAGAGTATGAATTTGAAAGGTGTATTGTGAGATTTCATGTGTTAGATCATTGGATGCAGTGATTAGAAGGTGTCTACAATTCTTCAGTCATATTGTGAAGGAGTTGATGATATTGTGGTGGATTTCTCTGCTACATTGTGATGGATTTCTCTGTGTAACATTCTTCTCTATCTTCTTTTCTATTCTGGAAGTGGGCCTTTCTTTCCTTGGGTGGTGAGCTCTCTTGTAGTGAGCCCTATTGTATTCATTGTTGAAGTTACTTTACATTGTGAGCTAATCCTCACCGTGATTTTTTTCACATCTTGGGTTTTCCACCTAAATATGGTGTTATCTTGTGAACGATGTTGATTTGTTTCAATTTCTATTTTTTGCATTTCATGCTAAATCATCATAATAGGTTAAGGGTTAATTAGGTTAATGTGGATCTGAATGTGTATGAGGGTTTTGAAGTTTTAAGGTACAATTGGTTCACCCCCACTCAGTTGTCTTGTGCATTCAACATGATGGGGTTATTTTTTTAAATGAGGCTCCTATTAAAGCTGATTTTCAAACCCTTCACTTGCAAAATCAACCTCAAAAAAACTCACAAGGACAAGCATTAGAAATAAAGATTCATGTGAGGTTCACCAAAATGTATTGTATGAAAATGGTATAAATTAAATATGCATATAATATATCCTAAACCAAACCAAATACATGGAAACCTCAAAATATCAAGTGTAGTGTGTTGATAGGTTGATAGCTTGGATGCAGTTGCTCATGATTCCAATAGCATGATGATATGATCAAGATGATTCAATAGAAATTTTAGTAGCATAAAAATAGTATAATATTGGATATCCAAATGGGATGGAAGGCCTCTCATTTATAGAATTTTCATGAGATAAATTAAGGGTCAAGATGCATTGGTAATGGATGGCTATGATTAATTGAGGATTAGTTTTTTGATTAAGTTGTAGTCATGTGACAAGTGTCATGTGGGGGAATATGGCTAGGTTTAGGATTGAGATTAGGGAAACATCCTTATATGGATGGCTAAGATAAAGAGGTGGGATATTAAATGAAGGGATGAGATGGAAAGTTAGTTTGACTTTTAGGAAGTGTCTAGGCTCAATGAATCTAGACAAGGGCTTAGTTAGACATATGAAGGGGACACTTGTCACATGGGAAAACATTTACATTATGATCCATGTGAGCAAGATGAAGGGATAGGATTAGATGGATAATAATAGAGGATAAAGTGGAATTAAATAATGAATGAAATATAATGGGAATTAATTAGCCTAAATTAATTAATTAATTTAGTTGGAAGGATTTGGGATAAGGATATAATTTAAATAAATGTGAAATTTATTTAGTTAAAGGCAATGTATAAGATAAAAGGATAATTTAATTAATTAAATAATAAATATTTATTTAATAAAATATTAGGATAGGGAAGTCAAGTATGATTAGATAAAGGTCACATTTTAGTTGTCTACAAGAATAATTAAATGAATATTAATAATCAATTAAGTTTAATAGAGGATGTCTTATAATTATTAATTATTATCTAGGGTATAAAAGTGGGTTTGCTCATCCATTTTATTTCTATCTCAAAAATAAACTCTACTAAATATCTCTCAAATCTAAAAGTCACAATTAATGAAGGGTTTGAGGGGTTACTAACCCCAATTTCTCAACTAAAACTTATAAATTCTCTTGTGGAGTTTTTGGTTGATGTGGTGAATAAGAAGAAAGTGGGCCTCCAAAAGTATACAATTTTAAAAACCTTATAATTATATAAATTTAAGGGAAGTCAATGTAATAAAATTTTAAGTACAATTTAGAATTTTCCATCAAAATAATAGAAATACTTGAGGAAGTGTTTAATAACTCAAAACTATTTAATAAAAATCTACTAACTAATTATTAATTATAAAAATATATACCTCATAAAGAGAAAATATATTATGAGATGAGCCCTCAAACCAAGATTTGCCCCTTGTGCTAACTAATGTGAAGAGTTTCTATAAAGGATATATAATGAACCCTTTTAGATGGAGGAAGTGGAAACAAAAAAATATTTTTGTGAGATTGTGTGAGGAAATTTTGGGAGGATATTCTTTGAAATTTAATTACCTAGAGACAAGGGTAGAGTGATGAAATTATTGAAATAATAATAGAGTTAATAAATTTACATATAAAAGATCTAAGGAACCTCAAGGAGAGAAATACAATAAAAATGAGATTAAAAGATAATCCTCAAGAAATAGAGACAAATCAGAGGATCCCACCACTCTAAAAATGGAATATAATTAGAGAAATCATACTAAACTATCTATCTTTGAAAAATATACCAAAGAAGCATCTAAACACATAATTTCTCTAAAATATGTAATCGGATAATAAATAATTTTAACATGCCCGATGACTTTATAAGGAAATTAATAGATAATTTCTCAAATGATATGTAAAATAATTCCCCTTAACAATAATGAATGGAAAAATTTAAAATATGAATTCCTCAATAACTTTCAATCTCCATAGTTCTCATTATAAATTATAAATTATGAGCAAGAATTTTTAATTGATATAGAAAAAGTGTGAAAATATAAGAAAATTTGACCAAAAAATTAAGGTATTGGCTGGAAGTTTGGAGGAGACCCTTGGAAAGAAGATAATTGAATGGTTTATCTCTAGATTGTTGTAACTAATTAGATTAGCATAAGATAGGAATTTTTTTAATTTATTTATAAACATGGTAGAATTAGCTTAAAATATTGAAGTGAAACCATGAAGAAGATAAAAAGGAAAGAGTGCAGAGATAAAAGAATTAGAGTTGACACTAGAGAAATTAAATATTAAAAAAGAAATAATATCCAAAGGAGAGAGAAGTAGGGAGGAATTATCACCCCACAAGAAGAATATCTAGTGCACTTATTGTGCTGATAAATAACATATAAAAAATGAATGCCCTATACTTGAAGGGAATAAACATGATTCTTCATTAACTATGTAGATTCTAAAACAACTTAGAAGACTAAAGAGTGTATATTGGGAATTTATGGTGAGTGGGATGTTATAAATAAAATAATTGGAAAACATACTCTCCCATGTACAAGATCATTTTTATCAAAAAATCTAGTGCATAATTAACCAATGAATAGTTAAAAAAATAGATCCGAGATAAGAGAACCTTTATAAGCTATCAAGCTAGCCACTCATAAGGAGGTATAGAAGCATATCAAAATTAAAATAGAGGAGGAAATATTACTGGAAGAGTTAAAGTATATATAAGAGGATAAGAATTCACTTGTTTTAAGTGTGATGATGTTGGCCATTACAAAAGTGAATGCAATGAAGAAAGGAGATACCTTGTGGATTTTATAGAGATCCAATAGATTATTCCTTTACCTATCTTAAAGTAACTCAATATTATAATAATGACCAAGTACTTTAAAAATTTGATGAAATTTTGGTGGTTGATGTGGCAATGGGGTCCAAATTCATAATGAATATTTTAAAGAATAAACCTCCTGATTTAAAAATATGCTAGATGATAGAGATTGATAATAGGGAGGAGAGGAAAAACCTCCCTCATTGAGGAAGAATATGTTGGAAGAATGAGAAGTTTGTCATTGGTGTTGTTGTTGGAAACATGAGCATGTAGGATAGGCACAGGGTATACTATTATCTGTTGCATTCTTGTTATTGATGTCAACATTGTATTTAGGTGTGAAGGCTTGTACATTGATATTTGTGGAAGACAATTTTGCAAGATGGTTTGATCTGGTAAAGTGGATTATGATGAAAAATTACTAAGTTTTTTTACTAGTGTTTCTAGGTACAGAGTATTTAGTTTTTGGTTCTGCACTGATTTGTGAATGAAATTTTCTCTCTATGGTTCTAGTATGTTTTTGTTGGTTGATAGAAGCATCTAATGCCATAATTTCATCTTGTTTTGGGTTTTGGTTTGAAAGTTATAAATGACAGAAGTTAGGCCTGGAAATTTATAGTCATTTCCTATACAGTGCATGTGATTAGGAGAGTTTTCACTTCTCTATGGATAGGATTTTTCCTTTGCAGTTCTAAGAAGATGTTGACAAATGTCAATAGAGTGTGAATTCTATATGGCATAGAATTTTTGGGTACTATCTGAATATGGGTATATGGTTGAATTTTTTTGTATTAGGTCTTCTATTGTGGCAACCCAATAGGTGTGAAGGTATGCAAAGGCTAAATAAGTAATATGGAGTTATGTTGGAGATATTATAGGTCCTTTCTAACCTATTTAAAAAAATTTAAAGGATTAAATCTTGGCACAAGGCATGTGTGGAAGGATTTGAGCTGAAAAGTTATATATTCTCTATTTTGTATGATACATCTAATTAGGTCGGCCTAATTGATGTTATGCTTGAAGTGAATATATATGCCAGATCATTTTCAGTATCTTGATGAATGTGAGAAATATATATGATGTGAATTGTGTGAATATTATCAGAGTAGTGTGAATTTAAGGTGTGAATGTTAAGTAGAATATTAGAGTGGTGTGAATGTAGAGGAAAGAAGAGTGTTAGATCATAATCAGATGAAGTGTGTAAAGTCACTTTATTGAGCTTCATTGGAACTATAATTCATGCATATTACAGATGAAATTATAACAGTTCAATCTATTTTGTGAGCCACAAACTCTCTTCTATCTTTTTCTTAGTGGGTAGTGAGTCCACTTGGACACTGAGTTCACCTACAGTGAGCACTTTAGTAAATATATTTTAACTGGTTATAATATATTTTGAGGTAATCCTCACCATGGTTTTTTCCATTTTGGGTGTTCCACATAAAAACCCTAGTGTTCATGTGTATGTGATGTTGTTGAATGTTTCATGCTTTATTTCATTTACTACAATTGAATTTGTTAAGTGGATTGGATTTTTAAATGTTTGAATGTTTTAAAATAATATTGATTCAACCCCCTCCTCTTAGTATTATGAGTGTTCAACAAATGGTATCAGAGCTTGATTTCTTGGAAGGAGCTTAACTACTTAGGGAAGATCTTGGAGGTTGAACACGTGGCTATTGCAAGACTACCTAGTCCTCTGGAAGAGGTTCCTATTGTTGGGTCTATAGAAGAAGATTGCATGCTTGACAAAGATGCAGAACTCAAAGTTTCTCTGAAAGACCTTGAAAGGACTGAAGGTGAAAATAGATATTTAAAAGAAAATGTTAGAAGCATATGAATGCATCAAATAATTAAGAGATAAAATAAAGAATTTCAAAGAAAATCATAAGGAAGTTAATGAAAAATTGAAGCAAGCAAATGAAACTATCATTGGTTTGAAGGTGCAAGTTGAAGAAAAGAAAAGAATTGAGGAATGTCTAAATGCAATGGTGAAAATAAAATCTAAGGAATGTACAAGGCTTGAACAAGAAGTTGTGAATTTGAGATCAGATCTAGAGAAAGAAAGGAGTCATGAAGAAAAATTCAAGATGATTTCTACAAAGCTTGATGAAATAATTTCAAATCATACAGGCTCTAAAGATAAATAAGTTTTAGGATTTAAAAAGGGTGAAAGTTCAAAATCAGACCAGACATGAAATATTGAAGATAAGAAGAACAAAGGAAAGAAAATCCAGAATCAAAGGAATGAAGCTAGAAGACTACCAGCCATAAAACCAAATGCACAAAGGTGCCTATCTTTTAATGGTTTCTATTATTGCAATAAATTTGGACATAATTTTATGGAATGTAGAAGAACAATGAATTATAATGTTCCACCTTTCTTTGGTCAATTTTTTATGTGTAATAAATTTGGTCATAGAGCTAGTGAGTGCAAAATTCAAATAATGAATGGCTATAACAATGGTAGAATGGTTCAATCTTTCAAAGGCTACTATTATACATGCTATGGATTTGGGCATAAAGCTAATCAATGTAGATCTAGAATGAATGGAAGGAATATTATTTAGAAAAATGTCATATGTTATAATTGCAATAGGCTTGGACACATTTCCAAGTTTTGCAAAAGAAGAAATATGAGGAAGGATAATCTGGTAAAGATGAATGAACCGATTCAAAAGATTGATCTGGCAGAAACAAAAAGGGAGATGGATAAGATTTGGAGAAAGAAGGAAGAGACAAAAGTTAAGGATGAATTTGTACCATCATCTAGTGCATATTTTTCCTCTGAAAACTAAGCTTAGTGCTTTGGCTTAAGGGGAGCTTTAATGAACATATTTCATCCCCTACCAAAGAATGTGGTGTTGATTCTTCAACACGAGGATATGTGAAAGGTTTTCCAATTTTATTTTTTGAAGCATTCAATGAAAAATTAGGTCAAATTTGAAGAGTTGTAAAGTGATTTTACTTAGCCAAATTCATTTACACAAAGTATTTGAGAAGGAGCAGAGAAATGAACAAGTGATTTGGAGTGATCAAGGTGCTTTGAGATTTGGTGTGTTCAAACCATAGTTCAAAAAGTGAAAGAAAAGGTACTTACAAACCTTGTTTTCCCTAGTTTCAAAGAGAATTGTATTTGAAAGTAGTTTGAATTATTTTTTGCAATGGCAAAACCAAGGGTTATTGAGGTTATTGAGAGGCGACAACCTAAATTCAAGAAATAACCTAATAAATCTATATAAGATGACATGTTAGGCACATTTTCACATGTTCCATAAAGAGTTTTATCTATAGAAGATATAAGTATTTATATTCATGGAAAGATGGAAGAATATGATCACACTAAGCTAGGAGATATATGGATGAAAGAGCTTACTAGAGACAATTTTATCCTAAAACTAGAATACCAAAACCTAGTCGCAAAGAATCTTAATGTATGAAAATGGTTTCTGAATTTTTGTTTTGATAAAAAATGGGTTAGGATTTCATTAAGCAGAATTCATGATAATTTTTTTTGGACTGACATGCCTAGAATGATAACAAAGGATGTGATTAGATAGGTTACATGTCTATGCTCCACTATACTTGTTCCTATTTTGAAATCAATCAAGAATGAGGTCCAGTAATGAAACTCATAGGTGCAACCTATGATAAGAGAGATATAGCTATAAATCCCATCAAAAATACAACTATGAGGTATGTAGCAATGTTAATTAGTTATACAATCTACTTCACAAATATAGAAAACTTTGTATCTACCACCATAATAAATGTGGCATATGAAATGCTTGAAATGTGGATTGATTATGATCTTTGTGAACTGTTAAGACAACAATTGATGGAGAATTTAAAACAAACCAAGGATAAGAAGTATGCATTTAAGTATGAAACCTTGGTTGTGTGTTTACTCTTCTATTTCCTAAAGCAACTCCCTAGAACCAAAAGTGTGGTATGGTTGCAAGGTAGACTAGTAGCTCATCAAATTGCAAACTTTATGAGAATCCTTGGTGACGTGAAGGCATAAGATGATGCTCTTTTCTCTTTATTTGTAGTTTTCCAAAAGAGGATGCATGAAAGAGACATGATTCCTAGGAAAATGGTACATAAGTATCAAAATGATATCGCATTCCTGGTATCAATAGATGAGTGCATGATTGAAGTAGTCGAACCTAGGACAATATCGATCCTTGCATTGGGATATCAGATCAATGAATAGGAAATTATCGGTTTGGCTAGTATTTTGTTAAAAAGTCCAAAGGATACAACTAAGGCAAGGTATGACACATATGAAGAAAGATATATGGAAGTGCACATGGAGTAGAGAAAATCATAGATAAAGAAGAAGGTTGAGACAATGTTTGATAATTTTGCAAAGGATATGGGTCTCACAAAGGAGAAAGTGCAGCAGGAAAGAGAAAAGGCTAAGGGAGAATCAAGTGTTGTAGGAGGATCTGGAAGCATAAGAAGATCTGGTAGGACAACTACCACCCCTCTTGCTATCCAAAAGTCCTCTGGGACTAAGACCTCTATTGGAGAAAAGATAAAAACTACTGAAATTCCTTTGATAAAGGAGAAACCCTCTTTGGTTTTACAAACCACAAGGCCTAAAAATAAAAAGACAAGTATATTAACACCACTTGCACCATCTGCCAAGAAAAGAATGAAGAAAAATATAGTGAGAGAAATAATATGTGTGAATGAAGAAGAAGAGGAGGAGGAGGAAGAAGAAGGACCACAGTTGGTTTGCATAAGAAAAAGTGCAGCTTTGCAAGGTGAATCAAGTGTTAAAATAAAGATATCAGACACCATTGATATAGAAAATGAAGAAGAAATAGAGGAAGAAAAGTGTTGGGATAGGTTAGAAAAAACCTTGTAAATCCCAATATTGTATTTATTCCATTTATTATTTGCAATTTATAATTACCCATAAGGAGATGTACAAGTTTCACTGAGAGTAGTAAAAACTATTTACTGTCCATGATAATTACAGAGTTACTGCATGGTAAGTTCTTGAGTTACCGACATTATTTATGGGATGTAAATTACTATGGTAAATGGTAATTGATCAAAGTGGGGTGCACATGTGGAGGAATCACCTATTTTTAGTGTTTGAAATATGTCATAGATGTTGTAAGAAGGTGTAAGAGATTCTATGACAATTGTAAGTTGTCATAAGAATCTATGACATTTATGACAACATATGATGCATCATAAGATGTTGTAAGTGGCTATTTTTGGCCCCTAGACATTCAATCTACCATGGGAATCTTTTTCCAAGTTGTTCACCCATCTTGAAGTTGTGTAAATTCTATATAAACTATGACATAGTAGATGAGATGCATAATAGTTTACAAGTACCCCGGTTTTGTCAGAGTGAAGGTTGAAGTACAGAGGAAATGAATGTATTTGTAATCTCCTTTTGTGAAGATAATATAACTTGGCCTCTTTTCTTGGTGGATTTTTATATCTGAAAGGGTTTTCTCCACGTTAAATACATTTTTGTCTTCTTCTTTTTGCTTCTAGTATATTTATTGTGGGTTTATATTTTATGTTACAATCTCCATTGATAATACACAATTAAAAGATTGCAAAAATTTATCTTAAATCAGATTTTTATTGAATTAGTGTTTCTTTCATTTCTAACATTTGGTATCAGAGTCTGGCCAACTTTGACTCTTGGATTGTAGTGTTGAAGTTGTAGCTGCAATGGGAGTTTTGGTTGTATTTTTTTTCCAAATCTTCTATTGAAATTATGGATGCATCCACCATTGCATTAACCTCTTGCTTGTACATTGAAAAGTTTAACGGCATGGGGTATGAGTTGTGGAAGATGCAAATGGAGGATTTTTTGGAAGAAAGAAACCAATCATTGGCTATTAAAAAGGAGAAGAAACCCAATGATGTCTCTCAAGATAGGTGGGATAGATTAGATAAGAAGGCACAGGGAACCATCTAGTTGTGTCTTTCAAAATCTATCATATTGAATGTGGCAAAGGAAGAGACTGCACATAAATTGCAAAATCGTTTGGGTGAGATCTACCAAGCCAAGACTATGGCAAATAAAATTTATTTTAAACGAACATTATTTTCTTTGAAAATGAAAGCGGGTGAGTCTCTTAAAGAACATTTAAATTATTTTAACTTGTTGATGAATCAACTTGCTTAAGTAGATACTAATGTAGATCAGGAAGATAAATGTATCTTTCTTCTTTGTTCCTTATTTGATTCATGGGAGAATGTTATTCTTTATATCACTTCTAGCCTCATAGATTCATAGGTGGATTCCCTTGTTGCAATTTTACTAGCACAAGAACTGGAGAAGAAAAGCATGGCTAGTTCAGGGGATGCTCTCAATGTCAGGGGAAGGTCTAAGAAAAGGGGACCAAAAGGAGATGAGAAAGGGCCTAAGGACAAGACCAAGGTTCGTTCTAAGAGTCCTAGAAAGAAGAATAGAGTTAAGTGTTGGAACTGTGGTAAAAGGGGACATGTAAAGAAGGAGTGCAGAAACCCCAAGAGGGAGAATTATTTTGATAAGTTTGTTGGCACTCTCAAATTTTGCAAATTTGAGGTGCCCATTTCAAGAAATTTGCCTCTGCACTTTTAGAAGTGGACGTGAGGGGTCAGTTTGAATGACTTACTTTGGAGAATAAGAATTTGAGGCATGTTGATTTCCAAGAAAAACCCATTTGTAGACATGTTTGATTGACATATGTGAGTGTGTGTGTTATTTTTCAGCTCCCCTCAATAGGTTTTTTGAGGGTTTTGAAAAGTGAAGTTGGAGGGTTTTTCCAATGTTTTGGTGTTTGCTTATTTGTTAGTTTACAAAATAGCCTCTTGTTTGATCTTGGATTTCACAACCAGTTGATTGTCATGTCAAAATGAATGTTGTTTTGTTTTCTCCATACCTAGATAATCTTAAGTGTCAGTTTTCAGAGCCTCATGATCTGATTTTCTATCTTTAGTAGATCGAAACCAAATGTTGTTTGCTCAATTGTAAATCTACATTCCTGATAGCCTTTCTGACTGGTCCACTTTGATCGTTAATATCTTTTGATCAAAGATGTCTCATGGATTTTCCTTTTGCACACGTGCTTAGAGTACCTTAATGAACTCATGTATCTGATGGAAGCTCGTCAAGATTTGTTTCACTATTTTTACAAATTGGCAGTTGCGTGTGTTTTAATTGTTTCAGAATAGTTGTTTCGGAAAGGTTCGGCTGAGCAAATTTTCTGATTAATATTTTTATCCTCATGATATTTTTTCCCGAGCCATTTGTTGCACTACATTCTTGGAATAAATTACTATACGTTTGCAAGTTCTCATTGCTCAGGGGGGTCATATGACTGGTTTCCTAGAATGATTCCAGAGCCTACTGGGTTAGTTTTGCATATTTTCTAAAGGTGACAGAAAACGGTTTTTCACGGCAACCCAGTTTAGCATTTCACTTCAAATGCATCCAGATGTGGTTCTGGGATGATTTGAGTTCAAAAATTGTTTGGAAATGAAATTTTTTTAGGCGGACCCACATGGGGCCCGACATGTTTTGCACAATTGCAAAATTAGGAATTGTTGTTGTATGGCAATTACTTCAAGAATGTTTCTCACCTGATGGAGATACAATAGAGCTCTAATGGATATGGCCAAATAAATAAATTTATTTTAGATGCTAAGAATATGAAGGAATCAATGGTGGCAATGGATATTTAATTTGAAAACAAAAGAAACAGTAATACTGATGAAATTGTATTTACAAATCAGGGAACACTATTGTGAAAAGAAAAGAGTTAGATGGTTTTTTACAGAGGGATTGTTTTGTGTAGGAAGACTATGGCTGGATCACCTACATCAGAGGTAGTGATGAATAATCATAAGTATCTAGAGTTTCAATTGTTTATCCATACACTCTTTCCAATAAATGGTATAGACAAGCGTTGAGCTACCATGGATTAAGTCGCAATGTTTTTGAAATCTCGCCATTAGCTATTTGAGTAGCTGCATATTATTAAAAGAGGGGACATGTTGAAAATGCCTTTGAAACTTGTAGGCAGACGCATATTGAGTGTGCTAGAGTGAATGGGTATGCCATTGAGTAAATCAAAAAGAACAAGTGAATGGTAAAATGGATATAATGACTCCACCTAATTTCATTGAAGTCAAGATTATTGTTTCTAGATATAAACCTCGGCTAGTGAATTGTGTGTAGGTGAAGTTGCATATGTCTAAAATGGAAATTTTGAAAGGAGGCTCACGCAAGACAGGGAAGAGAGGGTGTACATGCATCCATCAAAGGATGAATGGTGAGGTAGCAAACGTACAAAATGTGTTTGTTGTAAAATCTAGAAACTTTCATTTAAATGTAGGCGCGGCCAGTAGGTAAGGGACCTCTCTGTGGTGCAAGCTAGTCAACAAGTATGGACATCCATTAAGCCAGGAAGTAAGAGGACAGCCAATGCATCAATAGAATATTGAAAAGGTCATAGAAACTTTCATGCAAATGCAATGGCGTAGCCAGCAGGTGTAGGTAGCTTGTGCCAGCTGTAAGGGAAGTTTTGAAAGGTGGGTGCAGCAAATGAGATGAGGAGGCTCGCACATAGATGAAAGCTAGGCGTGGCCAGTGATGGAAGGGTGTGGCCAATAGGTAAAGAGGATGACCATGTAGCTAGTGAAGGAGCCCACACACAGCAGGGAGGGAAAGCTCGTGACCAGCACGTGGGGTGTGGCTCGAGGTTACTTTTAAGGGCATTGGGAAGGGCACAACCAACAGTAAATTTGGGCATGACCTGGAGCACAGAGGAGAGTCCTGCGTGTTTTTTGAAGAGGCTCATGCCAGGTGAGTAGAAGGCACAAACCAGAGAATGTAGGGGCGTGACTTGTAAGTGGAAGGACCAGAGGAGAATGGATTGACCACCATTGCAAGCACAAGAATGCTCGAGAAAAACAAAGGAGAGGATTTAGGGCAACAAGTGAAATGAAAAATGAGCAAATAAAATCGACAATGGAGATCAGGAGGTCAAATGGAGCTAGATTTCAACCATTGCCCACCAAGTCGCAATCAGAAGATGTCGGGTCATTACGCATTGCGTGATCACGAGAGGTAGGGAAATAAAAAATTAAAACATTTAATATTAAATATTTCCCTAAGGCTTATGTCAAATAATATGAAATTGGGGTGGGGCCCATTTCATTTTCTTGGGTGAGGTTTTAAAAAATCTCTTAATGAAATGTGGGTGAATTAATTTCAATGTAAATGGGGTAAAAATCTAAGAGGGAAATTTTAAAGTTATTTTTTACCTGGAGAGTTTAATATGGAAAAAATTAAGTCACCCAAGATTTTATATCCATAAATTGAAAATGGCCCGACATTATATTACAAAATGTTTTATTTAAATGGAGGTTGGGGCCTATTTTATTTTCTCGGGTGAAACATTTTACTGTGTTGGGGTGAAATGTTAAAAGCTAATGACTTTGTGCTGCTGGATAAAGTATTTAAAATATTTTACATAGATCTTAAGTAAAAATGAAATATTTTATTCACTGAAGATGAATAAAATAAAACACAACAGTAAAGAATTAAAAAGTGAATATGCAGAGTAAAATGCAGCAAAGAGCAAAAATGAAGATAAATGAATTTTTCACAGGGGTGGAGAGTCTTTCTTTCAGCTACAAATAATGAGTGAAGAATGGACACATCAACATTTTTTTGTTAGAGAATGAATTGAGCACATGTTGTTTTGAAAACAGAATGAAGTTTGTTACAGGAAAATGGAGAAGATATTTTGCAGATCACTGTTCAAATGGTAGAAATATTTCCAGATAGCTTTTCCTATTCTAATTTAGGGTTTCTTCTGGAATTTCTTCTCCTCTACTTATTCTCTTCTCTTCTCATTTTAATAGGTTGGCAAGTTAGCAGATTAGCAAGTAAGTTAGTAAAAGTTTTCGTGTGGAACTGCATAGAAAATTGTAAAATTTGTAGTAACAGAGGCAATGCAAATGGGGTTTTGTGTCATTTTGTTGTAGGATTTGAGTTTATTGGGATTTAGTGTTGCATAATAGTACTACCATTCAAGTTTGACTGACAAATATAGGCTCATGTCTCTCCTATGTGCAAATGTATTCAAAGTTTGAATGAAGAAATCAAGGGTTATTTTGTTCTTCTCACTATTGTGGTGTGTGCAATTATGGTTATAGCTTTGATTCAAAGAATTAATTAAACTGCTTAAATGAGATTGCAGATTGATATGTTTTGTACAAGGACTGGGTAAGAAGTATTAAGATGAGGTACAAATTGGTGATACTATAAGGTAGTATAATCTGAGATATTATATGCTATGTGTTAAAATCTGCTATGAACCATTACGTGTTGGTGAATTTGACTCCTCCAATAGATATGGCACTGGTCTAATTTGCATCTTTTCCTTGTGATTCAGTGTTTGTTTGTGTTCACCTGGGGCTTGCTACAATTTTAAACATAATGATTATCTTTCACCATGAAGTTGTGTTGTAATTATCTCACACTCCAAATGGTTGATAATACTGATTAACAACTAATTATGTTCAGTTTTATCCCATTTTGTTGAGCTATTATGTGAGATTATTTGTTTGAAGTTAATGATTGTCTATAATTTTCTTGTAGAGATTATAAACTCATTAAGGTATCACCCTCTTGGGTCTTGCAGAGCCCAAAGTGTAGGTGGTCTTTTAAAATCCTCGTTAGTTGGTCTAGGTCCTCCGAGCTGCCCTTGATTGGAATTGGCATTTCCATAGGTAGATTAGGAGACAAACCTGGTTTCAAAAAAGAAAACACCAACAAAATTGTGACTCTATTGGGGATGCACTCAGAGGTTTTGGTTGCAAACGATGCTATTATAAAGTCATTAAAGTTTTGAATTATTCCTATAACCATTGCTGAAAATTATTTTTTCCTTCTAGAGTCATGAGCTTGATAAGTCCATTCTCCTTGTCGACTGAGTCGATTCTCATGAGTGTTGCTAGAGAGTTTGTTGTAATTCATCTTTGAATTTAAGTCTGTCTAGATTTATCCATACTTCATGCTTATTTCATAATACCTCACAAGTTGTGAGTGGGGACTCCGAGATCTATGCACTAGTGTGCATTATTTGAGAGCAACTGGGAAAGACCCAATAGATTTGCAGTAGAGATGAAGCAGATTTGAGCTCTTGTGATGAAGTACCCTGACAAAGTTTGAGGAAGGAATCCATAGGATGTCATATTGTTGGATAAGGAGGTGTTGCAGTACTTATGCTGGTTTTTAAATGAATTTGACCTGTGAAGAATTTCTAATTATTCATATTTTTATCCTCTGCAAAGAGGTGGTGACTCTACCAATGAACCTAATGAAGATGTGAATATGGTTCAAGAATCTACAACTATTTCTAATCAGAAGAACCATTTGTAGTTGTTGCAACAGTTCTAGGTATTTTTTCATTCTTGGTTTTCAAGAAATTGTGTTTGGAAACCATATGTGAAAGTTTTAGGAAAACTTGGGTTCCCTATTAGATGAATCTGCATTATGAAAGGGAACAACAACATCAGTATTTCTTTCCATACTTCTGAAATGTAATATGCAACATGAGTAGAGAAGTATGTTTATTGTGAGTTATGTCTTTAAGAAAGCTTAAGGCATAGGTATTCAATCAATGTTTTAGAATCATGGTTGATTTTGTAAATGATGTAATTGATAACCATGTATGAAGTTGATAGTGATTGAATTTGTATACAAGAGGGTTTCCCTGTGAAATGGAAAGTAAAAGTATGTAGGGAAAACAAGTTATCCCAAGCCCTCAAATGGATTTTTCTATTAAAAGGTATATGCCATTGGTTTTCAGTGGTATTGGATGTTTCCCAAACCTAATCCCTAGATATGTTAGAAACAATTCTCCCATATTCACAGGGAAAAGTTTAGAATGAACCTCTAAACATCTACAAAATTTCATGGATGTGATGGGGGACTATGAGGTAAATCATGAGGACGTTGTTATGAAAAATTTTGTTCAATCCTTGAAGGATGATGCCAGAGAGTGGTTCTCATATTTACCATCATGTTCTATAGCCTCTTGGAGTTATTTTATGACAGCCTTTGTTGAGCAATTTGGTGAAAGGGTGAATCCAAGTGAGGTGAGGAAAAACTTTTTGGAGATCCATATAAGTGAAAATGAGTTGGTCCCTGTTTTCAATCTCCGATTTGCAAAGGCAATAAGAGAGGTCCCAGAGTACATAAGACCAAATGATGTTGAATTCTTGGTCGTGTATCTTTCTGCATTTGACAATAAGATGGGTTTCTTGTTAAGGGATAAAGAACCAGCAACTTTACTTCAAGCATATCACACTGCCATGGACATTGAGAACAATTTAAAATACTCTATGATGAAAGGGTGTCTGGGTGCAAGTGTTGATTACCCAGCACAACTCATGGTTATATATTTCAAGGACTAGGTAATGGAAATGATTTTCAAGCTGGCAATGCCTCTGCTACTATGATTTCTTCATCATCAAAATATGAAGATCATAGTGAGCTCCAAGTTGAATGTCAATAGAATTTGGGCATTGTTCATAAAAAGTCTTTTGTACAAGATCTAGATAGTGCTACTTCATGTCATGTTGCGACCAGCAACTACAAGGCATGTATTTCTAATATTTCATTAGAAAATAGTGACTCTGGTAGTGAAAGTGCAGCCCCAAGCTATTGTTATGAGGATATTTCTTGTGAAGAAAGTCATGATGGGGTTGACAGTTCTCATTGCTTATCTGAATATTATGATTTCTTTTCTAAAAGTGGTGTTGAAGCAAATTCCTTACTTGAAGAATGCAATGATATAAATGTTCATGAGGTCGTTTATTCACAAGTGAAAGAACAAGGAACCTATGAAGAATATACCAAATGTAATTTGGGTTCAAAATCAAAAGAGCATGTTCACTACGAGAGTGATGCTGAATTTGAAGACAAGAATGTGTGTGATCATTATATTGATTCAAAACATAATGTTGAATATGATGAAGGTGTTGATGAGTGTGCTTATGTTCCTAATCTTCTTGTTTGTTTGAATGAAGCAAAGATGGAAAATTTTATTATGCATGATGAGCATGATGATAAAACAATGGATTCATCAAGTATGTATATGGAAGAGCTTGTAGAGTCATATGATAGTAAAGTTCCAAATTGTGTTGATATGACAAATGTTGTCAATCCATGTGTGGAGCAGCCAAGCAGTGACGACAATAGTGAATCTCATGTTGATGAATGTGACATTGAGTGTAACTACCTTTTGTTTGACGCTCCTGATTTTCAGAATGTGCACATGAACATGTTGTCACCACATGTGAGAAGCATTGATGTCCTTGTTGATAATGATTTGTTTGAGCCTTCACTAGAGGTATTTGGTTTTGAAATGAATGATGATGTGAAAAATGAATCAGAACATTTTGTCAAGCCTGAGATGAATGTATTTACTCATTCCTTAGATGTTGACGATGCATGTGATTCCCATGACCTTGATACCAAGATGTTTCTGATGTACGTGAACCGAAATGTCAAAAGATGGGCCTACGTTCCAGTGATCAGTACAAGGATGATCCTGAATGTGCATATTTTATCTTTGACATATGCCAAGATGATTTGCAGGGAACACGCCAAATTGTGTATGAGAACTTTCAGTTTGCTCTGCAAGTTGATTTTGATCTGCAAATTCATAATCAGAATAAGCTTAATGATTCCAGCCATACAACAAAATGTGAGTGCTATTTCTGTCAGCTGGAAGGAATTTTCATAGAATGTGGCAATATGCAAGATATGGAGGCAAGTTGTTTTCAGCTTGAGAATGATCCATTCAATGAATGTGATAGGTTGTTGCCACGTGATAAATAGTATTTTGAAAGTATGCTTGACTTTTAGATGCATAGTGATTGTGAATATGTTGATAATGCTATGAATGATTGCCTGATAGGAGAGGCCAACATGTTTAATCAGGCAGATGGTTGTGATCAGACCAGGCTTTCATATGGTCTTGATCACTATTTCCAAATCATGCCACTTGATATGAAATCAGAAAACAAAGAAAGTAAAAGTGGTATGAAATTTTTGATCTGGTTGCCATATAATGAAGTTGAACAGAGAGCAAGTTTCTACTTTCCCAAATGTAGCTTGACACTTGGGTTTGCAAAATTGTATTTGTTCATGTAGTTATAGTTTGATAAGTGCAAGAATGAGTTAAGGGAAATCAACTCTTTTTATAAAATTGTATTTGACTGATGTAAAAGTTGACTCCCATTTTTCATTTGGTGACATAAGGTCATCAGATGAAGTTGAAAAATGAAAGTTGAATCAGGGAGCAGTTTGAAGACACTTGACAGATTCGAAATTTTTTCTACTCTCCCCAAAGATCTAGAATCTTGCTATGCCCATAGGGAGCATACATCCCCAGATGGAGCCATTGTTGGAACTCTCACATTTTTCAAATTTGAGGTGCCCATTTCGAGAAATTTTCCTCTACACTTTCAGAAGTGCACTTGAGGGGTCAGTTTGAATGACCTACTTTGGAGAATCATAATTTGAGGCATGTTGATTTCCAAAAAAAACCCATTTGCATACATTTTTGATAGAAATATTTGAGTGTGTGTGTCAGTTTTCAGCTTCCCTTGATAAGTTTTGCTGGGGTTTTCAAAAGTGAAGTTGGAGGTTTTTTGCACTGTTCTGTTGTTTGCAGATTTGTCAGTTTGCGAAACAGCCTCCTGTTTGAACTTGGATTTCGCAACCAATTGAATTTCATGTCAAAATGAATGTTGTTTTGTGTTCTCCATACCTAAATGATCTCGGGTGTCATTTTTCAGAGTGTCATGATTTGATTTGCTATTTTTAGCAGATCAAAACCAAATGTTGTTTGCTTAGTTGCACATTTGCATTCCTGACAACCTTTCTGACTGGTCTACTTTGATCGTTAATATCTTTTGATCAATGATGTTTCATGGATTTTCCTTTTCCACACGTGCTCCGGGTACCTCAGTGAACTCATGTGTGTGATGGTAGCTCATCAGGAGTTGTTTCACTATTTTTTACAAATTGGCAGTTGGGTGTGTTTTAATTGTTTCAAAACAGCTGTTGTTTCAAAAAAGTTCAACTAAGCAACTTTGCCGATTAATATTTTTCTCCTCGTGACTTTTTTTCCCAACCATTTGTTGCACTGCATTCCTGGAATGAACGACTATAGGTTTGCAAGTTCTCATTGCTCAGGGGGGTCGTTTTACTAGTTTCCTAGGATGATTCCAAAGCCTACTGGGTCAGTTTTGCATATTTTCTAAAGGTGATAGAAAATGGTTTCTGACGGCAACCCAATTTACCATTTCACTTCAAATGTAACCAGATGTGGTCCTGGGATGGTTTGAGTTCAAAACTTGTTTGGAAAAGAAAAAAATTTAGTCAGACCCACATGGGGCCCAACATGTTTTGCATAATTGTGAAATTAGGAATTGTTGCAGTATGGCAATTACTTCAAGAATGTTGCTCACCTGATGGAGATACAATAGAGCTCTAATTGATATGGAAAAATATCTATATATATATATATATATATATTAGAGGCTAAGCATATGAAGGAATCAATGATGGCAATGGATACTTAATTTGAAAACAAAAGAAAGAGTAATACTGATGAAATTGTATGTACAAATCAGGGAACACTATTGTGAAAAGAAAAGAGTTAGATGGTTTTCTACAGAGGGATTTTTTTGTGCAAGAAGACTATGGCTAGATCACCTAAATCAAAGGTAGTGATTAATAATCATAAGTATCTAGAGTTTCAATTTTTTATCCATACACTCTTTCCAATAAATGGTATAGGACAAGCGTTGAGCTACCATGGATTAAGTCACAATGTTTTTGAAATCTTGCCATTAGCTATTTGAGTAGCCGCATATTGTTAAAAGAGGGGATATGTTAAAAAGGCCTTTGAAACTTGTAGGCAGACACATATTGAGTGTGTTGGAGTGAATGGGTATGCCATTGAGCAAATCAAAAATCACAAGTGAATGGTAAAATGGATATAATGACTCCACTTGATTTCATTGAAGTCAAGAATATTGTTTTTGGATATAAACATCGGCTAGTGAATTATGCGTAGGTGAAGTTGCATATATCAAAAATGCAAATGTTGCAAGGAGGCTCACGAAACATAGGGAAGAGAGGGTGTACACGCATCCATCAAAGCATGAACGGTGAGGTAGAAAACGTACAAAATGTGTTTGTTGTAAAATCTAGAAACTTTCATTTAAATGTAGGCATGGCCAATAGGTGAGGGACCTCTCTATGGCGCAAGCTAGTCAATAGGTATGGACATCCATTAAACTAGGAAGTAAGAGGACATCCAATGCATCAATAGAATATTGAAAAGGCCTTAGAAACTTTCATGCAAATGCAATGGCATAGCCAGCAGGTGAAGGTAGCCTGCGTTAGGTGTAAGGAAACTTTTGAAAGGTGGGTACAACAAATGAGATCAAAAGGCTCACGCATAGCTGAAAGCTGGGCGCGACCATTGATGGAAGGGCGTGGCCAGTAGGTAAAGGGGATAACCATGCAGAAAGTGAAGGAGCCCTTTCACAAAAGTGAGTGGAAGCATGTGGCCAGCATGTGGGGTGTGGCTCATAGTTGGTGTTAAGGGTATTGGAAAGGGTGCAACCAGTAGGAAATTTGGGCGTGAACTGCAACATGAAGGAGAGGCCCACGTGGTTTTTGAAGAGGCTCATGCCAGGTGAGTTGAAGGCACAAACCAAAGAATGCAGGGGTGCGACCTGTAAGTAGAAGGAGCTAGAAAGAATGGATTGATCGCCATTGCAAGCACAAGAATGATCAAGAAAAATAGAGGAGAGGATTTAGGGCAACAAGGGAAATGACAAATGAGAAAGGAAAATCGACGGTGGAGATTGGGAGGTCAAACGCAGCCAGATCTCAACCATTTCCCACCAATGTCGCAATTGGAAGATGTTGAGTCATTATGCATTGCATGATCATGAGGAGATGGGGAAATAAAAAATTAAAACATTTAATATTAAATGTTTCCCTAAGGCTTATGTCAAATAATATTAAAATGGGGTGGGGCCCGTTTCATTTTCTTGGGCAAGGTTTTATAAACTCTTTTAATGAAATGTGGGTGAATTAATTTCAATGTAAACGAGGTAAAAAGCTAAGAGGGAAATTTGAAAGTTATTTTTTACCCGGAGAGTTTAATATGGAAAAAATTAAGTCACCCAAGATTGTTTATCCACAAAATGTGGGGAAATTTTTATTACGGCCTGACATTGTATTATAAATTTTTTTATTTAAATGGAGGTTGGGGCCTATTTTATTTTCTCAGGTGAAAAAATTTATTGTGCTGGGGTGAAATGTTAAAAGCTAATGACTTCGTGCCACTGAAGATGAATAAAATAAAACACAGCAATGTAGCATTAAAAACTAAATATGCAAAGTAAAATGCAGCAAAGAGTAGAAATAGAGATAAATGAAATTTTCACGGGGGTGGAGAGTCTTTCTTTCAGCTGCAAATAATGAGTGAAGAATGGACACATGGAAATTTTTCTGTTAGAGAATGAATTGAGCATTTTTTCTATTGAAAACAAAATGAAGTTAATTTGTTACAGGAAAATGGAGAAGATATTTTGCAGATCACTGTTCAATGGTGGAGATGTTTCCAAATGGCTTGTTTTGTTCGAATTTAGGATTTCTTTTGGAATTTCTTATCCTCTACTTATTCTCTTCTCTTCTGATTTTAATAGGTTGGCAAGTTAGCATATTAGCAAGTAAGTTAGTTGAAATTCTGGTGTGGAGCTGCATAGCAAATTATAAAATCTGTAGTAACAGAGGTAATGCAAATGGGGTTTTGTGTCATTTTGTTGTAGGATTTGAGTTTATTGGGATTTAGTGTTGCATAACAGTACTTGAATTTGAGATTAACTAAAAAATCCAGGCTCATGTCTCTCCTATGTGCAAATGTATTCAAATTTTGAATGAAGTAATCAAGGGTTATTCTGTTCTTCTCACTATTGTGGTGTGTGCAATTATGGTTTTAGCTTTGATTCAAAGAATTAATTAAACTACTTAAATGAGATTGTAGATTGATATGTTTTGTACAAAGATTGGGTAAGAAGTATTGAGCTAAGGTACAAATTGATGATACTGTAAGGCAGTATAATCAGAGATATTATATGCTATGTGTTAAAATCTGCTATGAACCATTAGGTGTTGGTGAATTTGACTCTTCCAAGGGATATGGCACTGGTCTTATTTGCATCTGTTCTTTGTGATTCATTGTTTGTTTGTGTTCACCTGGGGCTTGCTACAGTTTTAAACATAATGATTATCTTTTACCATGAAGTTGTGTCGTAATTATCTCACACTCCAAATGGTTGATAATATTGATGAACAACCAATTCTATTCAATTTTATCCCATTCTGTTGAGCTATTATGTGAGATTATTTGTTTGAAGTTAATGATTGTTTATAATTTTCTTGCAGAGATTGTAAACTCATCAAGGGATCACCCTATCAGGTCTTGCAGAGCCCAAAGTGTAGGAGGTCTTTTAAAATCCTTGTCAGTTGGTCCAAGTCCTCCAAGCTACCCTTGATTGGATTTGACATTTCCATAGGTAGATTAGGAGACAAACCTAGTTTAAAAAAAAAAACACCAACAAAATGGTGACTGCAGGTGAAGATTTTTTTATTTCTACTTGTAATGTTGTTTCTAATGATCACTGGTTGGTTGACTTAGGATGCTCGTTCCATATGACCCCACATAAAGAATGGTTCTCCACATATGATAAATATGATGGAGGTAATATATACCTTGGAGGAAACTCTTCATATTCAGTTGTTGGGAAAGGAAAGGTATTGTTGTGTTTAAGTGGTGGGAGGATTAAAACCCTCCCTAAAGTTTATCATTTTCCTGGATTAGCTAGAAATCTGATTTCTATTTTTAAAGCTGAATGATTTGGGAATGCATGTAACTTTTGACAAGCATGGATGCAGATCAGTGAAAGGAAACTTGGTGGTAGCAAAGGGGAAGAGATTGAGAAACCTATTCAAGCATGAAGCCACTACAGTTTGTAATGCCTTTTATGTATCTAAGGATATTACTGAAAAATGCATGTATGTTGTGGCACCATAGATTGGGCAACACAAGTAATAATTTATTAAAACTATTAAGAATACAAGTTTATTGGACTGTTTCTCCTATTCTGATGAGGACTTTGATTTATGTGAACATTGTGTGTTTGGTAAATAAAATAAAAAATATTTTCCTTCAAGAAGCAATAGAGAAAAAGAGAAGTTAAATTTTTTTCATACAAATGTGTTTGGGCTTGTGGATATTGAATTTATTGGAAAATATTGTTATTTATTTACTTTAATTGATGATGGATCTAGATTTACATGGATTTGTTTTATGAAACATAAATATGAATTTTTCACTAAGTTTAAGGAATTCAAAGTCTTAGTAGAGAACCAATAAGGTTTAAAGATTAAAATATTAAGATCTAACAATGGATAGGAATATTACTCTAAGGAATTTGATGAGTTTTTCAAGCATGGAGGTATAATCAAACAAAAGAAAACTCTATATACACCACAACAAAATGGTGTTACAAAAGGGATGAACCAAACGATAATGGAAAGAGCCAGAAGTATATTGAGTGATTCATAGCTACATAAATGCTTTTGGTTAGAGTTAGTGGGTACTACTTTCTACTTGATAAATAGATCTCCTTGTAAAGATCTTGATTTGATTGCTTATCAAGTGTGGATAGGTAAGAAGCCTTCAGTTTCACATTTAAGGGTTTTTGGTTGTGAGGTTTTTCTTCATGTACCTAAGGAAAATTGATCTAAGTTGGATCCAAAAGCAGAAAAGTCTACATTCATTAGATATGGTGATAGTGTTAAAGGTTATAAGCTTTGAAATCCACTAACCTGCAAGATTATCTTTTCTAGAGATGTTATTTTTGGGGAACTTAGAGCTATTTTTGAACTGGAACAACCAAAAGAAAAAGAAGAAAAGGGAAAGAGAGTGCACTTTGAGTTAGAGCATCGAGATGCACCTCAAGAAGAACAAAATGATGGATTGAGGGGTGAAGAAGAAGAAGAAGAATATTTCAGTAGTTTTGATGAAGATCAATTTGTTGTTACATAAGAAGTTGGTACAAATGGTCATGTAGAAGAACCAGTTGAGTCTCTTACTCCACCCTTGAGGAGATCTAGAAGACAATAGAATCTAGTTGATAGGTATAGCCCACAAAATTTATGTTGTACATTTTCTTTATTGAGTACTAACAATGAACCTAGATCCTAAATGGAAGCTATTTTTGCAAATGATAGTGAGTCTTGGTAGTTAGCCATGCAGGAGGCGATGATGGTGTTAGACTCTTGTAACACCTGGGATCTTGTTTGTTTTCCAAAAGGAATAAAGGCCATATTATGTAAGTGGGTCTTTAAGAAGAATTTTGTACCAAACGATTCATTGGAGAAATACAAGGCTAGACTAGTAGCCAAGGGCTACTCCCAAAGAGAGGGAGTTGATTTTGGTGAGATATTCTCTCTTGTTGCTAATTTGACTTCTATTAGATTTCTCTTATCCATTGCTACAACTTATGATTGGGATATTGAGAAAATGGATGTTAAGACTGCATTCTTGCATGGAGATCTTGAAGAAGAAATATATATGCAACAACCTACAAGTTTTGAGCTAAAAGGAAAACAAGATTGGGTTTTCATGTTGAAGAGGTCTCTTTATGGTTTAAAACAGTTCCCAAAAATGTCATATCAAAAGTTTGATTCTTTTGTTTTGAAATTGGATTTTGTTAGAAGAGAGGAGGATCACTGTGTTTACATTCAATGTGTTGGTGATTCTATGTTGATTATTATTTTCTATATTGATGACATGTTATTTTTAACAATACTAAGGATATGATCAGTGAGCTTAAAGCCCAACTTTCAAGTGCATTTGATATGAAGGATCTTGGAGCTGCCAGGTATATTTTTAGAATGGAGACCAAGAACGAATAGAGGTAACAAAAATCCTTTTTTGTCACAAAGTAAGTGAATACTATTTTGTAGAGGTTTAGTATTCAAGGTTGTAATCTAGTTAGAGTTCCTTTACCGATTGGTGCTAAGATTTCATTAGATATGTGTCCAACGATTGAGGATGATCTTGAGGATATGTCTAATGTGTCATATGCTAGTGTTGTAGGGATTTTGATGTATGCAATGGTTTGCACTAGACCAGATATTGCACAAACAGTGGGAGTTTTAAGAAGATTTATGTCTAACCCTAGTAGACAACATTGGAATTATGCAAAGATGATATTTAAATATCTTGCAGGTACTCCTGATCATTTTTTGGTTTATTTAAGTACTTATAGTGTTGATAAATCTTTGGACATATAGCATTTTGTTGATTGAGATTGGGTAGGTGACTTGGATAGTCAAAGGTCCACTAGTAGCTATGTATTTACTCTATTTGGAGGTTTAGTGAGTTGGATGAGTAAGAGGAAGCCCACAGTTTCTTTGTATACCACTGAAGTAGAGTATATGGTTGATACTCATGTCTATAAGGAGGTAGTTTGGTTGAGGAGATTATGTACATGTATTGGATTTGATTGAAGGATCATTTAGATTGGTTGTGATAGCCAGAGTGTTATTTTTTTGGCCTATAATCATACGTATCATGCTCAAACTAAGCATGTTGATGTACAGTATCACTTTGTTCGAGAGTTGGTTACAAATGGATAGATTGAGTTGAAGAACATAGACACTCTGAAGAACGTTATAGATTCATTGACGAAAACTATGAGCACAAAGAAGTTCATGTCGTGTAGAGAGGCCATTAGCCTCGTTTCTAGTGCCTCATTCTTTTTCATTTGATTTCCTATGGGTTGATTTAATAATGTCAAGTGGGAGAATGTTGGGATAAGGTTTCATTAACCTTGTAAATCCCAATATTGTATTTATTCCATTTATTATTTGTAATTTGTAATTACCCATAAGGAGATGTACAAGTTTCCTCGACAGTGGTAAAAATTATTTACTATCCATGGCAATTATGAAGTTATTGCACAGTAAGTTTTGGAGTTACCGATGTTAGTTACAGGATGTAATTTAATATGGTAAATGTTAATTGGTCAAAGTAGGGTGAACATGTGGAGGAATAATTTATTTTTAGTGTTATGATGTGTGTCATAGATGTTGTAATAAGGTGTAAGAGATTATATGGAAACTGTAAGTTGTCATAAGAATCTATGATATTTATGACAACATATGATGTGTCATAATATGTTGTAAGTGGCTATTTTTTGGCCCCTAGGAGTTCAAGCTTGCATGGGCATCTTTTTCCAAGTGTACGATGCATGTATGACAACTTTTATGAGCATGTAAGAGGCTAATTTTGTCTATGGATGCCCAAGGTTGTATGGTTGACTCTTGACAAGTGTTATGAGATTGTAAGAATTTGTTGAATGTTGCATGGGTGAAGATTCCAAGGTGTACGCCCATCTTGAGGTTGTTTAACTTCTATATAAACCATGGCATAGTAGACGAGATGCATAACAGTTTGCAGGTACCCAGGTTTTGTTGGAGTGAAGGTTGAAGGATAGAGGAAGTGAATGTATTTGTAATCTCCTTTTGTGAACATAATAAAACTTGTCTTGTTTTCTTGGTGGAGCTTTTTACCCAGAAGGGTTTTCTCCACATTAAATACTATGTTGTGTGCTTCATTCTTCTTCTGGTATATTTATGTATTGTGGGTTTATATTTTATGTTATAATCTCCACTAATAATACACACTTAAAATATTTTAGAAATTTATCTTAAATCATATTTCCATTGAACTAGTGTCGCTTTCATTTCTAACAAAATGAAGAAATTTCTAGTTCACATGAGAGAGAAGAAGAAAGAGGCCACCAAGAAGGTGTCACTGAAGAAGAAGAAAGAAAAAATAAAGAAGAATCTGGATGAAATGAAGAAAAATCAAACACCTTCGATAAGATCTCGCATTCCCTTGAAGGTAGGTGCACTTGTTAATGGAATGTTCGACATGATATGATTGTAGAAACTACAACTTTGTGTAATGAAGTAGATGAGGTGGATAAGGCCACAATTGTTCAGGAAATCATTAAGTACATTATTATTTTAGAGGTTGATGGGAGAAATATTGAGAATAAAATTCCTACGGAGCTATGGAATGTCTTGGTAAAGAGTAGACAAGAAAAAATTGAAGAAGGAAAGATAAAAAATATGCTTTAAATAAGGTTGGGGCTCCTATGTCTAAGGAAAATAGAGCCACATTGGCTAAGTTATATAGCACAAAATTCAAAATGAAGCAAAGGGTAACTACCCTTATGGGTAGAGACAAGAATGCACTTGAAAGGCTACAAAAGGAGACAGTTGATAAAATATCAGACATTGCATAGAAATATAGTATGACTTCTGAAGATATTGCTCTGGAAGTCATGACAAGAGAAGAAGCTCAGGATATTGATGCTTAATATGAGCATGCAATAGATGAAGAATATATTCAAGACAATGCCCCTCCATAATTAGAAGAATTAGCAGAGAAATATGAAGAATTAGCGAAGACTGTTGATGGAAAGATAGTCACCGATGAGGATGCAATAAAGGAAGATACATCCACCTCTCCTCAGGTACCTGAAGTAAATTTTACTCCTTCGGGTAACATAGAGAATACTACAAAGGAAGAGTGTGTAAGGCTAGTGAAGATGATGTTGGTACAAATAAGGAAGAATAACAAGAAGATAATGAGAAGGGAGATGAAGATAAGAATGAGGATGCATCCAAAGATGCTAAAATAGAAGAAGAAAATCTAGTAAAATCTAGAAAGAATGAGGAAGATAAGTTAAAGGAGAAAGTTGCAAAGACTACAAAGACTTATTGTGAATCCTTCGGCTCCTCTGGAGACTCCTTGAAGAATCTACTAAGTATTCAACTCAATTTTCAACCTATTGTATCATCACAATCGCTACAAATATCAATGCAATAGGGAAATGTAGATCTGGACAAGATTTACCCCATCCACAAGCTACAGTTGGGAGATGTATTTCATGCATCTTCTCACAAGCAGATCATAGAAACACATCAAAAGAGTGGAGAGATGATGGAAGAAGCAGTAAAGGCATTGCAAAAGGCCATACTTGGTGTGAACATTGACACATCACTTTCTGGTATGAAAAATTTAATGCTATCAATTGATTATTTTAAAGAATATTCCTTCGGTCTTAAAGGAAAAATTGAGAATGGAGTTGAAAATAGAATAAGTGATAAGAAAATGATGGATATTTTTGAGAGATGTGCTCTTGCACATAAATGTTTTCAAGAGAATCTATAGGATGCACAAGTGTGTGTAGATGAGGAAAATACTTTGTTGCAATATGATATTAAGTGACCTAGAGCCACACAGAGCATCAAGAAGGAAATGGACTCCATTTAGTCCCAGATCAACAATGCCTCTAATTTCTATGATCCAAAACTTGACCTGGTTGGAGATACAAGGAATATTATAGAATATTTGCATAAGAAATTATTTCAGTTACAAGCCCAAAAGGAGGATACCATTTTGAAATTTGGAGACATAAGGGACTTGGTGAATCCCAATATCATACTTGTTTCAAATTCCCTTTTGAGTGTTAGCAAAGCTACACAGATGAATCATGTACCTAGAACTCTGGAAGAAGGAGAAGAGGTAATGATGGATTTTAAAACACAATGCAAATTATTTAGGGCAGACAAGAAGGCATGGGAAGAAGGTCAACAGGAATGGTAGAACCATGTGTAGAAGCTACAAGAATCAACCTCTTCTGGTTGACAACATTTCACATTTTTTTCTGCATTTTCTAATTTTTAGTTTTAGATTCTTTGTACATATGCAAATTATATAAAGTAGCTTCCTATACATTTTTTTAAGTTTTTCTCTAGTACATGACTTAGGGGAAGTCAAAATTCAATTTCTCAGTTTGTACATATGCATATACTTGTCAAGGGGAGATCTGATATATGTTAGAACAACTATTTTAGGCATCGTTTTCCCTTACTGTCAAAGGGAGAGAAATTTTTGGAGATTTTTTGGCATGTTTTCATCAATGACAAAGGGTGATATTTTTGGAAGAATGAGAATTTTTTCATTGATGTTGTTGTTGGAAACATGAGCATGTAGGATAGGCACAAGGTATACTATTATGTGTTTAAATGTTGTCATTAATGTCAACATTGAATTTTTGTATGACAGCTTGTACATTATTGTGTGTGGAATATAATTTTTCAAGATGGTTGGATCTGGTAAAGTTGATTATGATGAAAAATGACTAAGTGTTTTTAGTAGTTTTTTTGTGTACAAAGTGTTTATTTTTTGGGTCTACACTGGTCTACGAATGAAATTTTCTCTCTTTGGTATAGTATGTTTTTGTAGGTTGATAGAAGCATCTAATTCCATAATTCCATATTTTTGGGGTTTTGTTTGAAAATTGTGAATGACAAAATTTTGGCCTAGAATACTACTATAATCTCCTGTATAGTGCATGTGAGTAGGAGAGTCTGCACTTCTCCACAGATTTTTTTTTTTCTTTCTGGTTCTAAGAAGAATTTGACAAATTTCAATAGACTGTGACTTCTAGATGGCATAGCATTTTCAGGTACACGTGTTGGAATATGGGTATACAATTCAATACTTTTTGTATTAGGTATTCTATGGTGTCGACCTAATAGGTGTGAAGGTATGCAAAGGTTAAATAAGTATTGTGGAGTTATGTGGGAGCTATTATAGGTCCATGCTAACATATTTCAAATTGTTTTTTAAGTATTAAATCTTCGTGTGAGGCGTGTGTTGAAGGATTTGAGTGGAAAACTTATATATTGTCTATTTTGTATGATACATTTAATTAGGCCAACCAAATTGATGTTATTCTTGAAGTGAATATATATTCTAGATAATTTTTGGTGTCTTGATGAATGTGAGAAATATATATGATGTGAATTGAGTGAATATTATCAGAGCAGTGCAATTCTAAGTTGTGAATGTTGAGTAGATTATTAGAGTGATGCAAATGTAGAGGAGAGAAGAGTGTTAGAACATAATTAGATGAAGTGTATAAATTCGGTTTATTGAGCTTCATTGGAACTATAATTTATGCATATGATCTATGCAATTGTAACTATGTGCAATGTAAATCCCCTAGTCTAAAATGCAAAATAAAATGAAATGCAAAACAAAGAAAACATAACACCTCAACGATTAGCCTAGTTGAACTTGAATAAATATAAAGTAAAAAAAATTACTTTTCCCAAGTTGATTGGCTGGTTTCCCCTATTTATTTGATCGATTGTGTGCTCCTTTGGGTGGAAAATCATATGAAACTTGATGCAAAACGATGTGGATGAGATAAGGAATGCAATCGTGAAGATGGGTATTTGGATAGTGCACAAGGTGGATGCAAATGGAGCTCAAAAGTTTCAGCAATGGTGGTCTTGGATGCTTGGATACTTTATTGCTTGAGTGTGTGTATGCTTGAGTTATTGTATGTTGTGTTTTGAATAAGGTAAAAATCCTCTAATTTTAGGGGAAAGGCCACTATACAATGGAGATTCAAGATGCAACCATCATTTACAAGATCAAGCACTAGGGTGAGTTGAGGATTCACAAGCCCTCACATCTTGACATGTGGCGGGTGAGGTGTCAAAGGGGAGATGAGGTGGAGGTACTTTATTGTACCTTGGGAATAGGACAAGATATCCTCATAAAGGAGGTCCTTGTCCCCATGTGGGTGATGAGATATCCAAGGAATTAAAAATTTCTTAAAAGGCCTAGGGAGAATAAATGTGAATTAAAAATTCACACTAGGAAAGGGTTTCCTTCTCCAAAAGGAGAAAATACTTAATAAAATGTTGACTTGGGGGTATGCCATAAATGGCATAGGGATTAGATTGACCTAATCAAGTGATTAAGTTGTGCAAACAAGGGATTAGGTGAATTAATGATAGATTAAGGCAAGTGGAGGGTAATGGAAAATGTGACATTAATCCTAATTAAGGGTGTGCGCATCTTAATTAAAGATTAATTAAATTAATCTAGATTAAGGAGGGATTATGGAGGATGAGACAAGGAGAGAGAAGTAATGAATTTAAAAATTGATTTAAATTCATAAAGGAAAATTACTAAATTAAACAAATTGGAATATTTATTTAATTTAGAGAGGGATGGGAGAAAGGTAAAGTATTTAATCATTTAATTAAATACCTTAGAAACTTAGAAAAAGGGATAAATTAATAAAATAATGCATTATTTAGTTAAGGTCGATGAGGGATGCAGGATAGAGAAATAAAAGGGGAGGAAACTTGAACATATGGGTGTGGTCAAATTTCAATGTCGACATTTTTCCCCTCTTCGAAATACCTGTTAACATATCAGTGTTTCGAAGAAAAAAAGCAGTATAGACGACTCAATAGAAGAATGGACTAGAAAGTAATACCCCAGTGTGGGAGGAAGCTATGCATGTTGTCAAATGGTTAAGATGAAGAAAGATGCCTTGTTGTCATAGGAAAATAGACAGTACGAAGGAACAAAGGAAAATAACAAGGTATGCCTCCTTGAGAGGGTGGGCGGGGAAGGAAAAACGGGGGCCTAGGAAACTTCTCGATATGGAGAAACAATGGGTACCATGCGATAGAGCGTGAAAAACCTAGAAAAATGGATTTTAAACAGAGTGAAACGGATGAATGAGGTGTAAATGGAAACCCACAGAAGAAAAGGGATTAATTAAATTGAAAATAGGTTAAATAAAGGGTAAAAATACCCACAACTTAAAAAGAGAGGGAAATGTTAAATATAGTCATTTTAGAAATTACTATTTACCATTTGCACATTTGGAAGTTGAGTTAGCAAGAGAGAGAGAGAGGAAGAAGGTGGAAAGGATGGTTGATGTGTCGAGTGAGGACGAGGGGTTTGTGGACAATGATCTCATCCACTAAGGAGTGCACAAGTTCTACTACGAATGTACAGTACCCCGCTAGGTTAGAGTAAAAAACCCTCCTTGTGATTTCAATTAATTTTGTCAAATTCTATGCATTTGGGATATTGGGTGTGTGGGGTTTGGTCAGATAGGAAATGGGTTGCCAGTGGATGGGAAAAATCTCCCATTCACACGAAAAAACCTACCTTGGAGGGCGAACTAAGGATGGGTGAATTTTCCCGACAAAGAGGGTGACGGGGACGAGGGCGAATTCACCCATGTTATAGGGAAATTCACCTGACAAAGAGGCTCGAATGGACGAGGGGAGAATTCTCTCATTTGACGGGTGCATTTACCCAGAAAAGAGGCGAGCATGGATTAAGGGAAAATTCTACTGTTTGACGGGCGAATTCACCCAAAAAAGAGGCGAGCATGGACTAAGGGAAAATTTGCCCATTTGACGGGTGAATTTGCTTGGAAAAGAGGCAATCATGACTAAGGGTGAATTCGCCTGTTTGATGGGCGAATTCACCTAAAAAAGAGGCGAGCATGGACTAAGGGTGAATTTAGCCATTTGAGGAGTGAATTCACCTGAGGAAAGGGTGGATTCGAGAACTACAGGGGTGATTCCGCCTCAAAAGGTGAGTTTAATGGATGAAAGGGAAATTTCAGCGAAAAGGTGAATTTGGCGAGCAGATGGGCGATTTTGCCAAAGGGTGATTTCATTGAAGGGGAGGGGGCGATTTCGCTGTAAAGGTGAATTTTCTAGAAAGCCAAGTAGAAAGACGAGAAAAAGGTGAATTAGCAACCCAAAGGGGTGAATTTGATGACAAAACTAGGGCGGGGAAAAGGTGACAAAAAAACAAATGAATTGGACTAGAAACTAACATAATGTTCTGTATGGATGTAGAACATCGAAACACTCAGGATGCATGAGAGACACTCGATGGGACTGAAGGCGAAAATCCCGATGATGAGTGACAAGGATCACATGGCATTGGCACAAGTGGGATTTTTACACATTTTGGGATATCCCATCAGAGCACATCGAGTGCTATTGACAGTGTTGAAGGAGAGATGGAGTTCAAAGACCTCTACATTTCATCTCCCAATAGGAGAGATGTTAGTGATGCTAGAGGATGTATGGAGGATATTACGACTGCCCATTGGAGGGCACCTAGTTAGCTAGAAACAGAGCTAGGGGAGAGAGCGGGATAGGAGCCTATGGGCAGTCTTTAGACAGGTAGATCTTCCTATCCATGGGGGAGACTTGGACGTGGATGGATGCTTGGGATTGGAGATTCCTACACTGCCACTATACCTCTATGGACTGATTAGTGGGATCCTATTTCCAGACAGGAGTGGGATATTTTTTAGCCTCAAGATTATTGAGGTTGTTTGACATATTATGGAGAGAAGAAAGGGGGATTTTTCATGGGGATCATGTGTATTAGCACAACTATATAGGGATATGCATGTCATGTGCTATAAGAGAGCCCTCAACGTGACACATGTGACATTGCTTTAGATATGGACTTGGGAGATCATTATTGTGATAGGCCAAGGGTGTTGAAAGTGGGGGATTGAGATGAGACACTACCAGTAGCATATTGGTATGGGGAAGAGTACAGCCGGTGCCTGCATTACTCAGATGTAATTGATCTAGAGGGATGGATAAGGAGATTGGATGAACTGCATGATGATCAGATCATATGGAGACCCTACTAGCAGTGATTTTTTTTGGATGGAGAGAAAATGAGAGGAGGCATAGAGGATATTTCTTTGCAATGTTTTACCTTATCGGAAGATATCCACACATCGTCGAGATCCACATACCAAATAGGGTGACTAAACAATTTAGGGTGCCGCGGGATGCTCTGTCAAGGTCATAGAGATTTCGTCAAATTACGTGGGAGTGGTTATGGGGTGATTTGGTCATAGGAGATTTTGCTAGACAGATGTGGGATGATTTGTATCTAGTGCAGTATCCAAGGCGAGAAGTGGTGGCAGATGGAGGGGTGACCATGAGTTATTCTGCATGGTGGGAAATGCATAGACCAGGATAGATCACAATAGTGCCCCCGATTGTAGGGGCACTAGGCTATGGTTTAGAGGATGAGAAAAGGTTAGCATGGCAGCAACGAAGGGGTGGGAGAGGAGGCCAATAGTAGAGGAGAGGCAAGGAGGATGTGGGGATGGAGGATGTAGGAGAGTAGCACCAGCTTATGGATGTGAATGATATACAAGTGGAGCCACTTGTGATCGTACCATACATACCACCGCCATGCAATGATCTGACAGTAATACTAACAGGAGCTCATGTGAGCCGCAAGGTTGTAGAGCATAGGCTTAGGGAGTCAAAGGAAAATAGAGACAAACTACAGGCCGAGATGGATAGGCTACAGGAGGAGGGGCAGAGGGACTACGATTGTCTCACACATGAGGCTTCCAAGATGTTGGAGGAGAGGGATATCATGTAGAGGAAAAAGGATGAGGCTCAATAGGAGAGAGATGAGAAGTGGAGGGAGAGGGATGAGCTAAGGAGGGAGCAAGATGAGCTCCAGGACAAGACAGACTATGCAAAGGTGGTGAGGGGAGACACAAGGGCTATGTTAGAGAGGGAAGAGGCAGCAAAGGTATAGGTACATGCTCTAAAAGGTGAGAGGGATGTAGCAATATAGGATATTTCATGGATGCAGGCATAGATAGACCACATGATAATGGCACATGATGCATTGGATCAGGAGAGGAGATACCTGGTTGGGCTATGAGATAGGTATAGGGCAGAGCGGGACACAGCGAGGATACAAGCAACAAAGAGGGATGAGTACATGAGAGAGGCCAGCTACTAAATGGGTCCTTACTTCAGAGAGGTCCCAAATTCCATGCGGCATGTACCCCCATACATCTGAGTGGTACGAAAAATTTCAGCACTATCATAATCAAGAGGGACACACACTCAAGGATATAGCATCTATCGAGAGACTCCCCTTTGTAGGGGACTAGTGTCAGACTCAACTCAGAGATTAGATGGAGCCAACACAAAATAGAGAGGACAGGGATGATAGGATCCAAATTTTGACAGGTGTAGGATGTATAGATAGGGAGTAGGGAAAAAGACTAGAGGTTCCATAGCACAGACTAGGCATAGAGTAGTCTATTCATGGATATGGCCCCTATTTTTGAGCAGCACTTTGTACCTATATTTTATTCGATGATGGTTGATGGATATGTATTTATGATTATGATGGACTTTATTCTGAACTTTGTTATGGACATGATATTTTGATATTTATATATGATGCAATGACCCTTTCTTACATTATGCATTTATGATGTGATGGATGTTTATTTATGGATGTGTATATGGACGTGATTAATGATGAGATATGCAGATGATTAGGGTATAATGTATGCATCTATAATGATCTATGTGATATTCTTATGTGGATGACATGGATAAAATGTATTATGCCTAATATGTGGTGATGTAGGATGTGATGAATTTTATGCTATGATCATGTTACTAATGCTTGGTGATGCAAGTGGTGATGTATGCATTTTATTTTAATTTCATGATGTGTGCCATGGATATGCTATTTTAATGTGGTTAGAAGATGCAAATACAATAGGATACAATGAATGCAAAAAAAATGTGATCTATGCCTATGTATATAATGAGATGGACTAATATTTAATGAAATGAATCTAATTTAAGATGCTCAGAATAACAAATCTATGTCAATGTAAACAACTTAAAATGAATATGATAATGATAATGCAACATAAAATGGGGTGCAATCAAATTCCTTGCCAACATTAATGTCTGAATTAAATTAGCACAAGCATGAGTGTAAATAAGGGCATCCATAGTGATGGAAGGCACTAATAGACCTACTTTATTTGTGGATTAGGGTTTATTGAGATTATGGCAAGTACTTTCCCTATAATCACTATTAAAATGAGGGATGATAGGTGAGGTGGTAGGTGTGAGGCTACACCTATCAAAATCACATGAATCTTGAGAAGGAAAGGAGATGGGATATGAATTTTTGCACAACCAAAATCACTAATCATAGGTTGAAGAAAAATGGATGAGGATAAATGCAATGCAATAGGATGAGGTATTGTATAGATGTTAATTTTCACCCCTTATGCAAATTCCCCTTTTACACCTTTCCCCTTTAGAAAACCTAAGGTGGAGGCTTAATTCCACTTGATCCAGCTACCTTCATTCCACTTGGCACCTGATATGTGTGTTAGTGGTGGCATTTTTGTCTAGGACGCTTATGCAATGCATAGATGTTCGTGCAGTGCGCTTATGTCCCTGATAGATTCTCACGTTTGGATCCTGAAGAGGTGATACCATTCCCATTGGGATTCCACTTGTAATTCCCTCTTCGGTCGATCGACCCGAATATGGTTGTTTTCTTCCCTCTTTCCTTCGTATTCACCATTCATTCCTTCCATTTTCATCTTTTGACCTCTCCATCCTTTCTATCTCTCTCTTCACTCTCTAGCTCTTCAAAATCTCCAAGTAGCTTCTTCACAATCTCAAGCAACACTTTACACTTCATAGTAGCAACATCAACACTCCATCACTTTTGTAGAGAAAGTGTGGAATGAAACACCACAGCAGTAGAGGCTTGAGTTCCTCTCATTTTCTCCCCCACTAGCCTTGAGCGCTTTGGGAAAAGGTGGTAAGATTTAACTACTCTCCTCTATTATTTGGTTGAGTGGCATAACACTATTTTGTAGTGTCTTTGTGCTCTTTACTTCATTTCATACTTTTCTCTCTATCTATGTGGTTGTTCATGGAGGTGGGAACACCAAAACGAGGGTTTGACTGAGGAAAACCCCTATACAACCCCAACATTCTCTCTCTCTTGTGCGCAGGTATTGAATACATTCATGTGTTGGAGGCTTAATCACTCTCACATTCGTAAGAGTTTCCTTTCCTTTCTTCTCCTTTTCCTTATCTACTTCACTTCTATTTCAACTTTATCACTTTCTGTCATTTCCTTACATTTTAAAAGTTCTGAGTAATTGGATTGCTAGTAGTCCCTTAGCTATTTTTTGAGATAAACCTGCTTTCTAATTTTTACAAGAAACCAATGCACCTTGGGTACACTAGCATGCCATGCTATCATCTACATTCTGCGTTGATGTCCTTTGGCCGAGAGCTTGTCAGTTTGTCTAGAGAATCTTTGTGACCTACTCTTTCTGGTTCTAGAACTCTCACCATTGTCCTTTGAGGTAGTTTAGGGTAGTTCACCCTATGAGGCTCTTTGAGTGAAGAGAAATCATGAGTAGTGAATCCCCCTTGTCTACACTTTGGTGAACCCAACGTGAAGAACAGTGTTCTTCAAGAATTAGGAAATTATTTACCCCTACTTGGTCGTGTCAAATTTTGACTCAATGCTCAAAATTTAGAACTGTTTTCTTTGTTGGAAAGGTCTCCTAGAGAACTATTTTAGTCCCTAAAATACTAGAGCCTTCGACAGTCAAATCTTAGGGATCAACGCAAGTACTGGCCTCGAATTCCATCCTAAAGACCTCCGAAAATACAAATTACTAAAACATAGAAAATATCAAAAAAAATCGTACTAAATCTTATATCTTCCTTTATTAGTTATGTATCTAGTTTTATTCAAAATATTAATGATGTTAAATTTCATGCATGTGATGGTGACTTGTCTTTACCCATGTCACTTGGTGTCTTTGATCCTTCTCATGAACCTCCCCCTACTTCAGAGGATATCTTGTTGCAAGATCACATCATTAATATCTTTCTTAACATTACTCTACCTTCCATTCATTCCAATGCACTCTCTTCTAGAGATGATGCATTTTTGAATGACAAATCTCCTACTCATTGCAATGCACTCTCTTCTACAGATGATGCATTCATTAATGATGAATTCCTTATCTATTCTAATGCACTCTCCTCTAGAGATGATGCATTAGCACATGATGAATATCCTTCCACATTTGATCCTATTTGGATCGATGTTAAGAATATGTCTTCGAATAATTTTTCTACTAGTTGCGATGATTTTGTAAATTTAATCTATGTCTCTCCTACCCCTTAAAGGCCTAAGAGACCTATCATTTATGTAACTCCAGCTAGTCCTTCTCCTAAAAGGGTTTGTTCTATTGATGGTGTTCCATTTGATAGTGATTCCCTTGATCTTTCTAAGGCTCCCTGTTATAGAGCAGTAGCCCATACCTATGATAATAGAATGAATAAACAACTAAGTCTTCCTCAAGGACCTAAACCTACAACTAAAGAACCTAGTGACTATGATCTTTTCGAGCACCCTCAAGTTACTTTGGCTAAGATCTCACTATGGACTTGCTTCAGTTTGCTCCGATTTACCAAGGTAAAGATCCTCTTTCCCTCTTCCGCTAGGCTAGTAGATGTTGATGCGTTGATAGATTATATTCATGCGGATTCACTGAATATTACATTCTATCCCTAGGAACTCCTACCTCCGGAAGTATAGTTACAAGCGGATACTCTAATTATTATAGTAAATATTAATAAGATTGGTATTAGATGTACTCTCATTGACACTGGTTCAACACTCAATGTATGTAGCATTGATCTATTTCCTAAGATTAATATTGATCCATCTTCTATTAATGCTTCTTTTGTTGACATTTGTGGGTTTGATAATGTCAGTCAACAAGCCCTAGGCACTATAGTCTTTCCTTTGAGGTTGGCACCCATTACCATACCAACCCTTGTATATGTTATGTCAAAGAAGTTACCATATAACCTTCTTCTTGGTAGACCGTGGATTCATTCCATGGGTGCAATCCCATCTACCTTGCACAAATCTATCAGGTTCATTTGCAACAATAAAGTAGTCAAAGTCAAGGTTGACCCTAATGCTATGCACTTATGTGAGATGGCAGTTGTTGGTCGAGCTCCAATTGTGCCTACTCTTATTCCTTTAGTATCTTCCAATATGTAGATGTTTACTCCAAAAGTACCTACTACAAAGGAAACTCTTGAGATGAATTTCCCTGAAGAAGATCCTTCTGAAGCGAGAAATACTAAGTTTGTTTCTTCTACTTCCTCTCAAAGGAATGCATGTCTTGGTGATGATTTGGGTCCCTTAGACTTTATAGATTACTTCATTCAGGAATATAAAGTTGACTTGATCCACTTCAAACTTTTGAAAACATCATTCACACTTGCCATAAAACATAATTGTCCTTCTGTATTGCAGGATAATATGAATGTGAATTGTAATGTCCTTAGCATTGACCCCTCTTCTGAGGAGGATGATTACGCTTCTGCTAAGAAGGATAATTCTAACAACCCTATCAAGAACGATGATGATGATCCCATAGAAGAGTATGTTCCCCCTTGATAAAATAATTATATCTATGAAGATCCCCCCTCTTCTCATGATTTGCAAGCATGTTATAGCCCCGACTTTAGGCTCATCTCTAAGTATGATTATGAGCATAAAGGTTGTGGGAATAATGAACAAGGCATTCAAGTCCCTATCAAATTCACACCTCGCAAGCATAATCTTGGGCTTGGTTGTTGGAATAAGAAATCTAAGCAGAAACCATGATTGAACATCGACGTGGTGTCCACTCAACCTCGTTCTTGTAGATTGGTCTATCCTCCTTTGTCTTTTTTCTTTGTATTTGCTTCTTGTGAGCAACCAAACTTTTATCTGCAAGAGAAAGGGTTGCTTCCTACTCCTCATCCTTTGTCTGAGCAAGAGCGTATTTTGTTGTGGCTTCTAAAAGCTTGCTTAATTAATATTCCTCCTCCTACATGCAAGAAATCTCATAAGCATGATCATGAAAAACATTCCTTATGTGCATTCCATCGAGTGTCTGGCCATTCCACTAGAAAATGTAAGGCCTTGAAGGATAAAATACAACAACTTCATGACTTGGGTTCCTATTGAGGCATCTATCTTTTCTTCACATGACTAGTGATATTGAGGTTTACCTCTATCCTATTCTAAATATCTTGCATGGTTCTCCTCCCGTATATGTTAGAGGCAGTGATAACTCATTTTCGAGATGTGTGTCCTTCTTCAAGACCCCCTCTCTTCTCTATGACTTTCGAATGAAGTGTCCCTTGAGCAGACCCCATTTTACTTTTGAAGGGTCCCCGAGGAACCTTTTTGAAATATTTTTTCCCAAAAAAATTACTTTGCATCTAGCTTGGGTGCAACCCGACTAGACCGGTTTCACATCTTCGCATCTAGCTCGAGGGCAGTCTGACTAGACCTTCTTTACATCCTTACTTCTAGCTTGGGGGAAGCCCAACTAGACTTTACTTTTCAAATTATGCATCCCTTGAGTGGACCCTCTTCCTTTTGAAGGGTTCCCAAGAGACCCCTTTGAAATTATTTCAGCTTAACGATGGTCTATGTGACTATCTGCTCAGTGATACTGGCTCTACTCTGAAGTGAGTTTTTCTTTTATCACTTTTACTTGGTGATAGGGGCTCTACTCCAACGTGGGTTTTTCTTTTATAACTTTTACTTGGTGATAGGGGCTCTACTCCGAAGTGGGTTTTTCTTTTATCAATTTTACTTTGTGATATGGGCTCTACTCCGCAGTGGGTTTTGCTTATATCACTTTTACTCAGTGATACAGTCTCTGCTCTGAAGTGGGTTTTTCTTTTATCACTTTTACTCGGTGATACAGGTTTTCCTCCTTGAGCGGGGATTTCTTTTATCACTTTTACTTAGTGATACAGGTTTTCCTCCTTGAGCGAGGATTTCTTTTATCACTCTTACTCAGTGATGTGGGTTTTCCTCCTCAAGTGAGGATTGCTTTTATCACTCTTACTCGGTGATAGGGTTTCCTCCTCAATTGGGGATTTCTTTTATCACTCTTTCATTCTTGTATATACCGGATCGAAGATCTGCATCTTCTTCATCTTGAGTATATGCCCTCCCTTTCTTCATCTTAGAATTCTTCTATGTGTTAATGTCTTTAATTTGGGGACGACGCATAGTATTGAGACAACCTCTTACATCGAGGTATGTTTTACTTTGCTGACTTGAATCCTTTAGCTTTTTATGTTATTACATTGTCATCTTGCAGGTCTTTCTTACTCTACTACTTCCTCGATCTACTTTACTGAAGCACTCATCACTATTCATGCTCGCTAAAGTGGGCCAAAATGTATAGACATGAATTTTCACTTCTTATGAAAAGTCCCCTTTTACCCCTTTCCACTTTAGAAAACCTAAGGCAAAGGATTAATTCCACCTGAGCCCACTGCCTTCATTCCACTTCCCACCTGTTATGTGTGTCGGTGGTCGCGTTTATATCTAGGATTCCTGCACGATGCATAGACATCTGTATAGTATGCTTACATCCCTAACAGATTCCCACGTCTGGATCCTGCAGAGGTGTTACCATTCCCATTGGGAGTCGACTTGTAACACACTCTTTAGCCGGTCAACCTGAATATGGCCATTTTCTTCCCTCTTTCCTTCATACTCACCATTCATTCCTTCCATTTTCATCTTTGGACCTCTCCATCCTTTCTAGCTCTCTCTTCACTCTCTAGCTCTTCACAAGCTCCAAGCAACTTCTTCACAATCTCAAGCAACACTTTACGCTTCATAGCAGAAACATCAACACTCCATCACTTCAATAGAGAAAGTGTGGAACGAAACACCAGGACAGTAGAAACTTTATTTCCTCTCATTTTCTCCCTCACTAGCCTTGAGCACTTTGGGCGAAGGTGGTAAGCTTTCACTTCTCTCCTCTATTATTTGGTTGAGTGGCATAAAACTCTTTTGTAGTGTCTTTGTGCTCTTTACTTCATTTCATAATTTTCTCTCTATCTATCTAGTTGTCCATAGAGGTGGGAACAC
The DNA here is from genome assembly GCA_007115665.2 of Sequoiadendron giganteum. NCBI lineage: Eukaryota > Viridiplantae > Streptophyta > Pinopsida > Cupressales > Cupressaceae > Sequoiadendron > Sequoiadendron giganteum. Next base: position 777,278,540 of record CM021100.1, read on the forward strand.
CAAAATGGGGGTTTGACTGAGGCAAACCCCTATACAACCCAAACATTCTCTCTCTCTCTCTCTCTCTCTCTCTCTCTCTCTCTCTCTCTCTCTCTCTCTCTCTCTCTCTCTCTCTTGTGTGTAGGTATTAAATAAATTCATATGTTGGAGGATTCATCACTCGCACATTCATAAGTGTTTCCTTTCCCTTCTTCTCCTTGTCCTTATCTACTTCACTTTTATTTCAGCTTTATCGATTTTTGTCATTTCCTTACATTCTAGAAGTTCTCAATAATCGGATTGCTAGTAGTCACTTAGTTGTTTTCTGAGATAAACCTAATTTATGGTCCGTACGAGATGTCAGTGCACCACATTGTCATCTATATTCTGCATTGACGTCCTTTGGCCGAGAGCTTGTCGGTTTGTCCAGAGAATCTCTATGACCTGCTCTTTTTGGTTCTAGAACTCTCATCGTTGTCCTTTGAGGTAGTTTAGGGAAGTTCACCTCATGAGGCTCTCTACAGGTATGACATGCCATCTTAATGCTATTTTCCAATTTTAGGAGCACTAATTTTTGTTATAGCACAAGACACAAGATGCCCAGGTATGAAGGTCCAAGGAAGATATGTTTCTAATGCATGAAATAAACACTTGACAGATAAGAATTCTATCCCAACACCCCAAAGTCACAAGGAATTTGGTTGAGCTAGGCATTGGGATAACCACAAGCACAAAGTATTCCCCACCATAACACAAGACCACAAAGATCTTGGTGGGTACTATGCAAGACAACCAAGAAGACAAAATTAGATAAAAAGATCAAGATACACCCCTATGTTTACCAGCCAAAGCACACCATGATATGATGGATCGTGGAAACCCTGATGAGGTATAATAGGAATCTCAAATGATGAAAAAAAAATTAAAAGCATCAAAAGATCACAATAAATTTCAAATTTCGTTTGCCATAGGATCAACAGGATGGATGGGATTGTTGTGGTCTAATTAGGAAGGATGCATCCTGTTAAGACCAAAGATGGTGACTAAGCTAAATGATTGACATGATGTAGGATATTTGAAACCAATTGAACCTCATGACACTAATGAACTTTTTTCATAAGTTCGATTTGGATAGGGACATACTTGATGAAATGAAAAGACAACAAGACACAAGACTGACACACCCTAAATACCTAGGGGCTCGAGGGTTGATCAAAGATCATCCTTGCCTACATGAAAGCATAGAGCCCTTGTAGTTTGATAAAAAATACCATGGATAAAAGCGTAAAGAGGGCAATGGAGACCATGATAAATGACAAATATTGGATGGACAAATGCCCTAGGAGCTCATCAAATGATTAGCCTTGCCTACATGAAAGCATAGGGGCAACGTAGTTCGACAAAAGGACAAAGACAAGATGAGACCTATTGATGATTGACACAATGGAGGATTCTAGATGGGGACATAAGACCGATGATGAGACGTGATGTACAGGCAATGAAAAGATCATATTAAGGATAAATGCTCAGGATTTTAAATAGTGTATTTGAATCGTCCAATGCTCAATCATGATATACCAAGTGATTGGTGATAGGATGTTGATGGGATGATAGGATTAATGGGATACTAGGATAGGACCTGAGGATAAGATGGATGGAAACCTAAAATAACTAGGATGCAAGAGATAATGATGAATTCCTCTACAAATGGTGCATGTTGCTAGGTTTTCACCAAACATAAATATCCAAGGTGCCACGAAGAGTGGTTTCCAACATAGGATGAATTATTTAAATTTACTATTTTTGGATTTTTGGATTTTTTATTTTTATTTTTGGTTTTTGATTATTTTTTACTTTTTATTTTATTTTGTATTTTCTTAGGAAAGGAGAACCCAACTGACTTAGGTGTAAAACCATTTCAGGTGCATGATGTTGATGGGCTCTTCTAGAGGTTCTCCTTCAGGATTAGCAAACATATATGTGCCAGAACCATATTTAACTATGATAACATAGGGACCTAGCCAATTAGCCTCAAATTTTCCTTTTTTGTCTCGATCTTGCTGAGTACACTGATTCTCCTTGAGGACTAGATCTCCAATATTGAACTGGCGTGGATGAACCTTTTTATTGTAGCTCCTCTTAAGATGATGGTGATATTCTTTTAAATGATTGTATGCTTTGATCCACTTTTCATCTAGGAGTTCTAACTAACTGAGTCATGCAACCCAAGCATCTTCATCACTTATGAGATTCTTCAAAGATATTCTAAGTGATGGGATCTCAACTTTGATCGAAAAGATATCATTGACACCATAAATGAGAGAATATGGAGTGGCGCCATTGGGAATGTGGATGGAAGTGTGGTAGGCCCAAAGGGTGGGATGGAGATAGAAATTCCAATCTCAAACAGTATTATTCACTACCTTTTTAAGGATCTTGATTAAAGTCTTGTTGGTAGCTTTTTCTTGACCATTACTCTATGGGTAATAGGGGGTAGACCAACGATGTCGGATGTGGTAAGTTTCATAGAGGACTTTCATGTGCTGGTTTTTAAAAGGATTTACATTAACATAGATGATGGTGGATGGGATTCCATACCTATAGAGGATATGGTAGAGGATGAAATTGGAGATTTGAATACGTGTAATTTGAGAGAGTTGAATTGTTTCCACCCACTTGGTGAAGTATTCAATTGTGGTGAGGATAAAGGTATGGTCGTCAGATGATGGAGGGTATATCTTGCAATCAATTCAAAAATCCACTAAGAAAAGGGTCATGGTGCTACAATTCGTTGCAAATATTGGGCGACAACATGTATCAAACCCACATGTTGTTGACAGGGGAGGCATTTCTTCACAAACTTGCAAGAGTCATGCTCCATGGTGGGCCAATAGTAACCTTCTCTAAGAATCCTTTTAGCCAAGGCCATGCCATTAGAATGGACCCCACAAACACCACTATGTACCTCCCTTAATGCAATGTGAGTTTTTGATTATTTTAGACCTAAGGAGAATTCCATCATACTCTCAATGATAAACCATATCTCCTACGATAGTATAGTGAGAGGTGTGTTGGATGAAATATTTATGTTGGTTTCTTTTAAGGTCCAATGGAAGGATATTATCATGAAGATAGGTGTAAATATCATGGTACTAGGAGGATCCAAGACCTACAATATCGCACACCATCTCACTCTTAGAGATAGCGCATGCTAGGATTAGAAGTTGGTCAACGAGGAACTCATAGTCTGTTTGATCCTTAGGAATATCAATGAGGGACCTGATTGTAGCCATTGCATTAGCTGCCTTATTCTGAAGTCTGGGGATCTATTCAAACTAGATAAATGTGAAATAATTTTTAAAGTCATTTACCATGCATTTGTAGGGCAACAGTTTTCCATCCTTCATTTGAAACTCATCATTGACTTCTTTGATAATCAATAGGGAATCTCCAAAGACTCATAGATGAGTGATGTTCCATTGAATAGCAATTCTAAGGCTAATGATGAGAGATTCATAATCTACTATATTGTTAGGGCATGGGAATTCTAATCTGAATGACTTCGGTATGTAGTCGCCTTGAGGAGTAAAAAATAAGACACTTGCTCCAGCTCCATTATGTGTATAGGACCCATCAAAATAGAGTGTCCATATATCCACTTTTGTGACTGTGAGGACCTCTTCATCTGGAACCTTGGCTACCAAAGGATAAGTGTCACCTAAAGGGGCATCGACCAACTAATATAATATGATTTTTCCTTTGATCACCTTAAAATCCATGTACTCTATGTCAAATTCACTTAGTAAGATGGCCCACTTAGCCATATAGCTAGTCGAGGAAGTTCTAGATAACAAATATTTAAGTGGATCAACTTTGGATATGAACTTGATAGGATGACTAAGCATGTAATGATGAAGCTTCTGTGAATTGAAGATGACTTCCATACAAGCCTTTTCCATTGGAGAGTAATTGAGTTCATAGCCCACCAATGTTCGACTGATGTAATAAATTAAACACTCTTTAGAAGACTCATCATGTAGAGCTAATAGTGCCCCCAGTGCAACTAATGTAGCTGAGATATATAAAAAAAGTGGTTTACCCAAAATAGGATGCATCAAGATGGGTAGATTAGCCAAGTATTCTTTAATTTTGTTGAAGCCTTGCTAAAATTCGAGATCCCATTTGAAGGTAGTGTCTTTACGTAGAAGGTACTTAAATGATTGGCACTTTTCTACTAATTGAACTATGAATCGCTTGATGGATTATAACTTCCCTTGGAGGATTCTTAATTTCTTAAGATTATGGGGCGGGGGCATTTCCATTATGTCCTTAACCTTTGTTGAATCTACCTCTATAGCCCTCCTAGAAATAATGAAACCCAATAATTTCCCAGATGTGACTCTGAAGACACTTCTTTGGATTTAGATGCAACTTATAATGATCTAGATGCTCAAAGATTTTCTTCAGGACCTTAGGATGTTGTCTTATTCAAGATTTCCCCAACAGGTCATCAACATAATCTTCCATTATGATATCAATGAGGTTATGGAATATTACAGTCATAGAACGCTGATAGGTATCCCCTACATTTTTAATTCCAAAGGGCATGACGTTGTAGAAAAAGGCTCCCCAAGGAGTGGTTAAGGAATTTTTATTTTAATCCTCTGCTACAATTTTGATCTGATTATAACCAAAGAAACCATCTAGGGATAGCATCTCATGTCCTTCCATAATATCCACTAACATGTCAATGTTTGGTAAGGGGAAATCATCTTTAGGACAAGCTTTATTGAGGTCCAAAAAATTTGTACAAATCCTGATACTTCCATTTGGCTTCACAACGGGCACTATGTTGGATATCCAATTTGAACAATTGATCGGCCTGATGAACCTGAATTCTAGTAACTTTTCTAGCTCTTTCTTAACAAGGAGAGCTACTTGTGGGTGCATCTTTCTTAGCTTTTGTTTGACGGGTTTTGCATCCAGGTGAACATCCAAATGACGAACCACTAAAGCGAGATCTAGACCTGACATATCTAAATAATTCCATGCAAATTTGATGAGTCCTTTGAGCAAGTTGGCAATGATTGAATACTCTTCCTCTGATAAGGATTTGGCTACATATGTGATTTTTGGATCTTCCTATGTTCCTAGGATGACTTCTTGAGTTTCTTTGATCAAGATAGAGGACCATTCAGACAATTGAGTTCCAACAAGGGGAAGATGAACATCCCCATCCTCCAATGCATCATTAATTTTTTCATTGTCGGATACACCCTTTATTTTGACTTTTGATGAGTCAAGAAGTGCCTCAGAGAGGTTTTCACTAGATGAACCTATTTTATTTTGTTTCTTCTTATTTTTTCTATTAGGGTGTTCATCTTCCCCCAATCCCATAATATTTACATATGTTTCCACAAAGGGAAAGTGTTTATAGGTGCACTACCACGTAGGTACCATTCAATAAGCTCGGGGTGGTGAAGGGAGAGGCTAATGGAAAAGATGGATAGGCAGTCAAATATGGATGAAATATCTATGTCATTGTATGCGAGTATGATGGAATCTTTTGCAGGCATGTCCTCAAGGATACCATTGTCCATACTCACATTATTGGAGGAATTGGTTGATGCCACAAGACCCTTTTTTTTGTGTCATAGCCTAGGCCTATTATTCTGGGTCGTACAAATGGTTCAATAGGTCGTAATGTTCCTTGTTTTTCTACACCAAGACCACCTCCCTGATAGTTACACTTTTTGGCTTGCTTTGCAGCATAAGGATAGACCTCCTGGAAGTATTATACAATGGGAGGTGATGGTTCAGGCTCTTCTCAATAGACCCACTAGTTGATGTCATCTTCCATTTGTTCTTCGAGTGTTCCCAAATCTCTGAATTTCATTGAACCCATGTTCTTGTAAGTGATGGCTTTGGTCCTTTCTTCTGGCTATTGCATTGACTGTGAAGGTTGCTCATACGAGTAGGAGAAGGTGTCATTTTTGCCACATTGAGTGTAGTTCGCATTTCATATTCTTCGCAACCCTTGTCAATGATCTTGACCTTAGTGACGGTGGAGTCAAAGGTGGTAGATGTGGTGGATGTATTGTTGGTTGAAGGATTATGAGATGGATTGGAGGATGAGGCCTAAGGTCCCCCACTTGAACTCCTAGGCAGTAATGAGAGTGGGGGAAGGAAGCTTCTAAAGCATGACAATATTCAAATGGTTGCGGATCAACATGTATGGTTACTTCCATTTCTTGGAAAGGAAACTTCAGGCACTAATGGTAAGTTGATGAAACAACTTGCATGGAATGGATCCATGGGTAGATGAGGAGGAGATTTTATGGAAGGTCAAGATCAAGAACATTATAGGTGGTATACTTGACTTCAAGACCAACCTGAATCAGAAGACAAATGGTTCCTTCAACATCCCTCTCTACATTTTCATATGCTTTTATGGTGATAACCTGGTTGTTCTAGTCAGTGTAGCACCCCTCCAATTTTCTTATGTTTTCAAAAAATGTTTTTATTTTGATAGACTATGATACTATGTTGTTGTTATTCGGTCGCTGAAATTTGGAGCGATGATGGTTTTTATATTGAGATGTGATGGTACACTATATTGATGATTACTATTTGTGACATGCTTTTTGGTTAGCATATTTTTTATTCGATTTGATATGATACTATGTTGTTGTTATTCGGTCACTGAAATTTGGATCGATGATGGTTTTTGTATTGAGATGTGATGGTACACTATATTGATGATTACTATTTGTGACATGATTTTTGGTTAGCATATTTTTTATTCGATTTGATATGATACTATGTTGTTGTTATTCGGTCACTAAAATTTGGATCGATGATGGTTTTTGTATTGAGATGTGACGGTACACTATATTGATGATTACTATTTGTGACATGCTTTTTGGTTAGCATATTTTTTATTCGATTTGATGTTGATATATTCTCATCTATAGTTAATTGATGTTTAATTTTGTCATTTTTTATGTGGCAATGTATTGGTGAAGGGAACAGGATTGCATCACTCGTTTGCAAGTGCCCTACGATTCCACAATTTTCTCTTTACTGTGTGATTATTCATGATCTATATACATGTGTGACATACATTTTGATTATAGTATTGTAGGTACAGGACATTGAATCCACTTAGATACACAGTTTTGAGTGTGTACATTGCCCAATGGTTTAGTTGATTGGGAGATAGTAATAGGTTTTCCTTATCAAACCACAACCCTAGTTACAGTGTGTCATCAGTCTTGGTTAGTAATTCTTTGATGTCATGTTGTTTTCCATTTTCCATGTCTTTTATTGGTTTTGCAAGGTATGTTCTATGGTAAATTAATGCTTAAAATGTTCTTAAGTGATTATTTAATTAATCTTCATTTTTGTGATAGAAGTTGTGTATTTAATTTAATTAATTAAATTTATTTTATTTTGTAAAGTGATTTAATCTTCGAGATAAAATTTATTTTATAAAGTGATTAAATTAATTAGATTAAATTTAATTAGAAATTAATATGTGAATTTTGAAATTATAAAATGCACAAATATGTTAGAAAATATCAAGAGGAAATATTTGTGATCTGTTTGGGAAAGATATTTTAATTGTGACATGTGTTAGAAAAGTTAAACACTGTTGTTGGGAATTAATTCTCAAAGAGAATATTTGCATTAGTTGAAAGAGGAAAGAGGTTACTTCACAGAAATGAGAAAAGATATTTTGGGGAGGTTGTTGAAAATTGAAAGAGGTGGTTGAAAATTGGTGGTGGTTGGAAAATTAGGGAAGAAGTTCTCGGGAAAAACACTTTGGCTTTGGTTCTGGTTTTCATATTTCTGGAGAAGTGGATAGTTTGGAAGAAGCTTGGGTAAATTGGAATCTGAAGGTGAAGCTCTACTTCAAACATCATTTCCTCAAGCATCTAGAAACAGGTTCTTTAATTGTTTTATTTAATTTCAATTTGAAAGGCTATTAGAATTAATTTGTTGTTTTGGAAAATATTGTCTGTACAATGAAGAATATTGTTTAAAGCTTTGGTTTGTTTTGAAATTGGAAAGTTGTCGGGAAAACTTAAAAGCTTCTTTAGAGAAAATTTTAAGCTTTCTTTTGTTTGGAATGGGTAAATTGTCGTAAAATCTTTAGAGCCTTTGTGGGAACAAAAATTTAAACAATAGAAATCTCAAAGGGAAAACAATAGAAGATTTGGAGAATCTCTGTAGGAATGGATTTAAAATCTTCCTGTCAAAATTTGGGGAAAATCCTATTTGTATTGGAAAAGATCTTCTAGTAGAAGATTATGTTTTTGTTTTGTTTTCCCAATTAGATTTGTTTGGCTAGGAAATTGTAAACCTCAAGAAGAAATTGAAAACCTCTGTGAAATTTGTAAATCCTTTCTTGTAGAAAATTTTGTGAAAATAAATTTCCTGACTAGAGCAATAAGTCTGATTTGTTTATATATATATATACTAGTATATATACATATACATATATAAAAATATATGCTTGTTAATAATTATTAAAATACTTGGTTCAAATTTTTTGTATGGTGAATTTATATTGTTCATAGGTTTTATAGCATATAAAATAGAATCGATTTGAATAAATATTTATTGTTGAGGCCGAAATTGTGAGGCAGTGTCAACGCTACCCACAGTGGTCATGCCCACCCCAACCATGGGGGTTCACCTGTAAAATCCAGCCCATGAATAGTGCCTGCGAACCTTTTATGATTCATCTACCTCTTTTATGATTCGTATGTTGTTTAATGTGTTTTATTTTAATATATATAAATTATATTATATGTATATATACATAATGTATATATATAAAAATATATATTTGTATACATATTTATATATATATGTATTTATAAGTATATATGTATATTTATATATATTATATTTTATATTTTTTTTTTTGGATATGGTAATTAATTAATCTTGCAACAATGCATATGGCATTCATGATATCAGGTCTATTTTGAGTCAAATACAACAATCTGCCAATCATGGATCTGTATCTAGTCTGATTTGTCTTAGGAGAATCATCATTTTGAGTCAACTTACATCCGATCACCATATAAGGTGTACCAACTATCTTTGAATCTTCCATACCAAACTTCTTTAGTAGTTCTTTCACATACTTGGACTAAGATATAAATATCCCTTTATCTAACTGAGCAATTTGCAATCCCAGAAAGAATTTCATTTATCCAATCATAGACATTTCAAACTCACTCTGCATCTCATCAGAAAACTTCATGCACAAACTATCATCTCCTCCAAAAATGATATCATCAACAAAGACTTCAACAATCAAATATTTATCATGATCAATCTTGAAATACAAATGACTATCAGCAGTACCTTTATTAAATCCAAGCTTCAACAAATATTTGTCCAATCTGGCATACCAGGCTCTCAAGGCTTGCTTAATTCCATATAATGCTTCCTACAACCAACAAACCATATCTCTTTCATCAATCAATTTAAATCCATCAAGTTGCTCAATATACACTTCTTCATCCATTTCACCATTTAGAAATGTTGACTTGACATCCATCTGATAAACCTTGAAGTTTTTGTAAGCAACATAAGCAAGAAATAGTCTCACAGCTTCAATCCTTGGAGTCTTAGGTTGTTCTCTAACTTTAGGCTCTTGTGATATTACTTCTATATTTTCACTAGTTTCTTCTTCTTGATTTTCCTGATTTAGAGTTTGATCTTTCTTTCCTTTATCTATACTATCATTATGATCATCTAAGTCATATCCATAGGTTTTGGATGGTCTAAATGTGTCTTCATCAACCTTTACACTTGCACTTTCAACTACTTTCCTTAATCTCTTATTGTAGCACCAATATGCTTTACTTTTATTAGAATAACCAAGAAATATTCCTTCATCACTTCTAGCATCAAAATTTCCTATATCTTCATCTCTTTTGATATAACATTTACTCCCAAATATTTTGAAGTATCTGATAGTAAGCTTATGACCAAATCATATCTCATAAATTTGATTGAGAGCATAAACGATAGTATTCATAACTTCTCTCTAGTAGATATGAGGAATATTTCCTTCCAACATCATAGTCCTAGTAGCTTATTGAATTGTTTTGTTCTTCCTTTCCACAACTCCATTTTTTTTAGGGGTTCGCGGGGTAGATAATTGTCTCTTTATCCTATTCTCTTCACATAAAGAATTAAACTCACTGGAAATGAATTCACCACCTCTATTTGATCTCAGATATTTAATCTTCAGACCTATCTTTGTCTCAGCCATGGACTTGAAAATCTTGAATTTCTCTTGAGCTTCATATTTTTTCCTTAAGAAGGCAACCCACATCAATCTAGAATAATCCTCAATAACTAACATGAAATACATGTCTCCTTGTAGACTTCTGACTCTAGAAGGACCACACAAGTTAGTATGCACAAGCTCCAATACTTCATTTGAACAATGTTGTTTGCTTCTAAATGAAACTCTAGTTTTCTTCCCTAACTGACATTCCTTGCATGTAGTATTAGTAGGTTTTATCAACTTCGAAAGATCTCTCACTGCCTGGGTAGAACTTATCTTGATGATATTTTCAAAGTTTACATGACACAATCTCCTATGCCACAACCAACTTTCATCAGCTTGAGCAATCAGACAACTTTTACTAGTAGTACTTAGGTGAAAAATATTACCTTTTGTTTTTTTACCAGATGCAATCACATTTCCAAAACTCCCCAATATTTTACACATTCCATCCTTGAGTTGAAGATTATATCCCTTGTCAACCATTTGTCCAACACTTGAAATATTATTCTTCAAACCTTCCACATATAAGACATCATCAGTATTATGCTTACCAACAAAAGAAATGGATCCTCTACCACGGATTACACCAACTTTTTCATCACCAAATCTTACAACACCACCATCCTAATTTTCCAAGCTTACAAATTTACTTTTGTCACCTGTCATGTGATGAGAGCATCCACTGTCAATCGCCCATTCATATTTTTCTTTAACTTGGGCAGCTAGAGCTTTATCCACATTCATGCAACTAGTAGATTCAGTGGGTATAGGATTACTTTCCTTGATAGAAATAAATACCCAGTTGTCCTCACTTGAATTTCCTTTATTAGATTCATCATCTATCACACCTTCATCGACAGCAAAATAACACTTTCTCTGGAATCTAGGCTTGTTAGGTCTTGGCTTAGGAACTCTTTTAGGACACCTTGAGGCAAAATGACCTAACTTATTGTAAGAAAAACATTTAAGAGTCAATTTCCCTTTATACTTACCTTCTCCTTTGGCTACCCTCCTGACAAGAAGTGCTTCAATCTCATCTAGTTTTCTCTCTTCTTCTTCAATCTCTCTCATTTCCTTCTCATACTTGGAAATTTTACTAGAAGAACTTTCTCCCGAATCATATCTCTACTTATCTTTCCTGGATACAGTAGATTTGAATGCAAATTATGTCTTAGGAAGAGATTCACCAAACTCACTTAACTCAAAAGAAGCAAGCTTACCAATCAACATGTCTCTGGTTACATTTGTCATAGTTTGAATCTCCTCAATATTAGCAACTTTGTGTTTGTATGCAGTAGGCAAGGATCTGAGCACTTTAGCAACAATCTCCAATTCTTCCAATGTTCCACCAGCACATTTGATACTACACACAATTTTATTCTCTCTGCATAAAAGAAGTAATGTTATCATCTTCAACCATACTCAATGTTTCATATTTCCCTTCCAAGCACTATAGCTTAGCAATCTTCACATGAGTATCACCTTCATACAAGGTTTCCAAATTTTTCAAGATCTCATAATTAGTCTTCAGCTCCATTACATTTGTCATTTTGGAATCAATCAGAGCACTCAACAATGCTTCCTTAGCCCTGATATTGTACTCAGCTTCCTTAATCTCACCTGCAGTAGAAGGACCATTATGAGGTATGATATATATATTCTTTTTAATTGTCTAGTAGGGCTCACCAATGCATCTCAAATGACACTCCATTTGAGTCTTCCACAAAGAATAATTTATTCCATCAAATCCCAGACTATCCTTGTTATATGTCACCATCCTGGATCACCTCAAGCGATCAAGCTTCTCTAGAGGAACGTACTTTGATACTAATTGTTGGCAACACAAGGGTAGACAACTGAGGGGGGTGAATCAGTTGTCACATAAATTATACTTATTAAACTTATTCTCAGATCTGATAATTAAACATGAAATAAAAAACCATCACCACATCAAAAACACACATAAGACCAAGATTTTTACGTGGAAACCCTGTTAAGGGAAAAACCACAGTGGAGGTTAATCCATAAGTTTATACTTTGTTAAAATTATAGCAATAGGGAATGCACATGCATTCAAGCACACTACCTAGATCTCATTGCTCAAATACAAAAAGGCTTACTACCCAAAGGAAGACACACTGTCTTATAGTCACATTCAGATTTAATCCATCCGAGAGATTTTGAACTAAGAAAATAGCATCTGTTAATTCCTTATTACAATTTCGGTTAAGCACATGAACATTATTTCTTCTGGTCACTCTTCTTCACACTTTACTTTTGCCTTCAAAAGATCTAAACTTTATTCACACATAGCACTCACACTCCACACATAGCACTCACACTCCGCACATATCACATGTCTCAAATGATGTAAACAATCGATTATATATATGCAATTAGGGATAACATCAATTACATGTCGGCCCAACAAAATATGAAATGTGTACAAAATGTCAACCCAAATTAATGAAAAATTATGAATGTGAATCAGATAGCATTGGCCAAAACATAGCAAGGACCCAAAAAAAATGTTTCGAACATAAAACACCATAAACAATTAGCCTCGAAGGTCCACAACACACTGCAATCACCATGTCAGCCATGAACATGAAAAACATGAACACTTAGAAGAAAATCACCAATTGCGAGCACAACAATTGATGCGAACCAACAACACTGATAGAGCACGATCTAGAAATATCCACAAGAATCATGAATCACCATAGAATAATTCACAACAACTCAAATTACTATAATCACATCATCTTCTTTTAGGAACACCAACTAAAGAAAAAAACAACTGTTAGAACACATATACCCATAACTTGATCAAATCTTCATGCGAACCTTTGAAACTTTTGGTGGATAAACTAGATATAATTTTCAATAAACCCTTTAATCTACAACTTCTCACCATCAATATACTGAACTAGCCATCATACCAAACTTCACTGCATCACCGACAACCTATAACTTATTTTATTACAATTTTCTCAATATCCTCGACATATACAACCTTAAAGAAATAAATGTCAATAATGTTGACATTAATGACAACCACATATCAGAAAGATCCAACAATCTCCAACAATGGTGGAGGATGGAAAGGTTTATTGAAATATGTCGATACTCTAGTGAATGGTATTGATACATTAACAAAGCTAATGAGCACGGATAAGTTCAAATGGTGCACTAGTTTGATGGACCTTAGGGCCTAGAATATTCAGTGACTTCAAGTGTTGCAAGGGGTTTAGTGATTTCTTCATCAAGTGGGAGAATGTTGAGAATGTGCGTCTCAAACTCATTGTTCAAACCCTAGCTCAATTTCCATCAAACTCAGACTTCCCAAAGTTTTGTATTCGGTCTTTACCATAGTACTGTAGGGTGCAGCTAAGAGGGGTGCAGGATGATGGTGTTATTCGCCATCCCACAATGGTCTTCATCAGTATTTGTGGGTGTATAGGGCCATATCGTCACCCCACAATGGTCCATGAATTGGTTGGCGATAGAGCGAGGATTATCCTTCCACCCCACGACGGTGTAAGAGGTAGCATGCGGTATAGCGGAGAACCCGCTATCCCACGAAGGTCATTCTAAGTGGTTGCAGTGTTACGGTGTTCAAAGATAATGGTGGAAGAAAACCGCAATCTCATAGCTAGTCAACAAAGGCTTTGTGATATTTCAGTTAAGACTAGGAAATACGGGTAACGATGATGAATTGCCGAAAGGGAGTTTTTGAGGAGACAATATGGTATCAGCAGGATCTTGAGATGTGTCCCTTCGACATTTTGATAGGATGTTCACAAAGTTGGTGTGCTGGTATCAAAGAGATGTATCATTATCATTAGAACAACAATGGAAGTCCCTTCGACATTCCGATGAGTCTTCATCGGTGAGACTTTGCCATAATGGAAGGAGTTGCTACAGTGTCTCTTCAATGCTCTAATGGAACGATAGGTGTATCAGGGTGACAGTGAGAATTCAAAGAGACATATTTTCAAGTCTCTTTGAAATTTATATAGGACTTTGATGGAGGTAGAAGGTAGTGACGGTTAAGTTTGTTAGTGACCATTTTTCTGGTATGACATCAGTTTTCTGGTAACGCTTGAGAAGATTGTATGTAATGCAATAGTGCATTGAGGAGCAAGATGATCGAAGCAGTTGTAAGGGAATGTTGCTAAATTCATTTTGTGAATAAACACTTGAAAGAGTATAGCTTTGTACTTATATGTAATTTACATTTTACCATAATACAAGAGATCTTTGCTTTGGTGTGTGGGTTTTTTCTTGATATTCATGTATGTTGATCTTTGTGTTATGTAGTTGCAAGTTTTGAAAGATTTTTTGTATCTCTCCTGAAGATTAGTATCAGGAAGGATTTTTCCGCACTTTTCTTTCCTCTCAATGTCAACCTTCAATTCTTGTAATATTTTAACCTTGCAAAACTTTGGAGTTCTAACATGAATTTGTAACTTTTATGAATTTCATTTTGTACTCAAGTTCTTACAAACTTTCAACCTTGAAGAACTCTAGAGTTCTGATGCAACTATACAACACTTGAAAATTACATCCTAGGTTTCAATTTTTAATTTCATTACCCTATGAAACTTTAGAGTTTTGATTCTACTTTACAATTCTTTAAAATTAATTTCTAATTTCTTATTTATTCTAAATTTATAATGTGAAAATTTGGAGTTCCTATGCAACTTTGTAACACTTACAAATTGCATCCTAACCTCTATTTTTTTATAGGGAGGTCAAGTGCTATTGAAGAAATGTGCATGGTTTTCTCATCTTACATGTCAAAAAATGGCTTGGATGAAATAATTAGGCATGAAAAAACTCTTAATTAGATATATAAGAAGTCTCAAATACCTCATTATCTATATAAACCTAATGGTTGGCTTAGCATACATGCATGGACCTACACTTGCAAAAAAAATGATAAATTTTACAAGCGAAAAATACCTACTCATAAAATTTAACATTTAAACCTCCATTGAAATATTCATTCCATTAAAAACCATATAAAATTAATATCTTCATTGATTACATATTTATTTCATTAAGAAATATAACTTGTGTTCTTATCTAAGACTTAACCAAATATGATAATTTCATTCCAAAATGCCATGAATTTTTTACTCCAATATCAATAAATATTAAAATAAATGATAGAAACCATGCTACATATATGGGTGGATTACAATCTAATACATACATATTTTTAATCATAACTACATTTTTTTTTACAAGACTCAAAAGTCTCAAATTACACATTTTTATCAAAGGATACAAGGTAATATTTTGATTGATCTACAAGTTCAATAATTCCTTGGACACTCTCCAAAAATTTTCCAAAGGATCCAAGGGCCTAATTTTTATTCAAGACCATCCAACCATGTGGAACCTTTAGGCTTCCCTCTATACTTGGAGACAACAAATTAGGTAGTCATTTAACATTTACAACAAACAAAAGTATGGCACATGACCATCTTAATCAAAGTAAACCAATGGTAATCTAAATAATATAAGGATTCCAACACATAAGATCTGGAAAACACACACCAATCAATGCAAACACAATTGGAATCAATTCATCAAATTTAGAAGTCTATGCTCAAAATATAGAAGAGAGTATCATAGGTATATGTTGAAATGTCATCACAAGGTTCTCAAAATCCTCATTTTGTTGAGTATGCCTTCATCAAATAGGCACACTTAATGATTCTTACATCAATCTCAATGATCAAATTAATCTACTTCATGATCATTCAACATATCCAGATAAACATATTAAGTGAACCCGTAATTTCATCTTGTTAATTCTCAAAATGTGAAACCCCATTTATTTGAGTTATCATTTTACATTTTCCTTCACTTTATGAATATTTCCATTACAAATGAATGGGCATGCTCAATTCCAATCCATCTGGACCTAGAGTACTCACATCCTAAGGCCACATACACAAAATCCTCTACATTGACATGAAAAAAAATGAGGTCCAATCATAGAAAAAATATAGCAATACAAATCCCCATCCCATTTCTATGAGACAAAATAATTTCTAAAAAATAAAAATAAAAAACAAATTTGAAATTCAAATTATAATTATAATTTTTTAAAACAATAAATTTTGAAATTTTGAAGTTTAATGGTGGAAAGATCAAAATCCCTACCATTTTTAATATATATATATATAATTTCTAAGAATATCCTCTTGAAGAAAAGACCATGAAAATCATACTTTTAAAATCACACTAAAAAATTCAAAATTTTCACCATAATTTTGTTGTAAAAATGATAATTCGAAGAAAAAAACATGGAATTGTTAAACCATTCAACTCACCCTAGAACAATCTATTAGACCTCAAAAAAATTAGGGTTTTATTTAGTGTTTATGTCATGTAGGGTTTATCAAATTCCCTAAAACCCTTTCCCTTTGTTTCATGATTATGTGTTTTGATATTTCAATTTGTCAATGATTTGTTAAGCCTATGAGAAATACATTTTGATGTTTTGTGGATGTCTTTGATGACGACATTTAATGAGCCCCTCATTTAGATTACCAATCAGTCTCTTCACCTTAATGAATAATATGCGTACCTCCAAAATTTAATGCACCTAATATGCTTGGTGGCCTAATTTTGTTATCCACATGTTGTCCTTGAAAGTTGTTATAATTCCCTATGTTAACACATTTTCTCCATAGTAGTTGATCCCAAGTAACATGGCATTCTTCTATTGGGCTCAAAATTTATTGTAGGTGAATAGAAGGGAACATAGGCAACTTTACAAGTGCCATTGCATGACTATAGTGCATGCTTTCTTCATAGTTTAAATTGACAAGTAAAATTTTAAAATATTGTGTTGACGAAATAGATGTGCACTAGCCATTGATTTAATTCTCATAAAATATCAATGGTCTACATTCAAATAAGTAAATGACTTGCAACACCATACAATTTCAATCATATGACCATTCAATGTAGGGGAAGAGCACCAGTAGGCACCCTAGCTAACTTCGCAACCCACAAATCCTAAACAATACATCGGAGTTCGATGATTTTTTTTGGTTCTCTAATAATTTTTTTAGTGGCTATTATTTGTCAATTGGCTAATAGCTGAAATTTGGGAATCCTAAATTGACTAATATTTTGAGCTATAACATGACTTGAATCGCCACATTTTTACAAAAAATTATTATAGTCTTATTTAAATCGCCAAATAATTTAGTTTATTAAAAAAATAACTCAAAAAATTTCCACAATATTCGATACATGATTAGATCAGATTCACCTAAATTTTATAAATTATAGTAGAAATCTATATTAATTTGCCAATAGTATATCATAGTTATTAGTTGCTTTAGGACCATATTTCTAATCTTTAGTTTCCACCATTGATTTGTAATATAATCTAATGGCCCTTGTTGTATTCCATGAGGTAAAATATGTCCATGATATGTAATGCTCATGGACCCCACAATTTTGGGTCTCATGAGTATTATAGATTGTGAGTAAATTTTACCTTACATAATACAATTAGAGTTTTTGGATCAATGATATAAAAGCAATTTTGAGCCCCATGAGAATTACATATCATGGGTACATTTTATATTGTAGAATACAATGAGAGACATTATATTATATTTTAAAATAATGGTGAAAAGTAAATATTATAGTCTACCCCTTCAACCCATCAATAATTTCCACCCTCAGGCCCCTACTTTTCCATGAGAATTATTTTTAGATTAAATATATTTGCTATCATAATTAATGCATTTTCCTATTATTTTTCAAGATTCGTCATTCTAAATTTTTTTGTGATGTAAAAAAATCACCACTAAAATTAATATTTTTTTCAATAAAAAGGAAAGATATGCCAATAGAAATTAATATTTTTTCCTAGAAAAGTGAGATTCACCAAGATTTTATATTTTTAGGGAGGTTTCTTAAAGTTATCACTGGTTCTCTCCATATGCGACTTAACTACTTATATCTAATGTTTTGGCTTGTGGGTAGTAACGACACATGTTTTAGAATCTATTAAGCGATAAAAAGGTCGAAAAATGATCATTTCAAAGTGTCATTTAATACATAATGCCTACTTTGCCACTACCCGTTCACAAGACAACCAATAAAAACTTTAAAAATATCCAATTACAAATTTAAAACACCTAATTCAATGTGTCTTTCCATGTGGGCCCACTCACATTAAAACCTTTAATGCTACATGGAAGGGAGGCAATTTATTAACCTGACCACCCTTTTATGTCCACTACATGCCATGTATACATCATATTTACCACATGTTGTCGAGCATTTTCTAGCTCTAAGATAATTATTATATTATTTTTATAATATCATATATAACATTATATATAATATTTATAATATTATATATAATATTTATAATATTATATATAATATTTATAATATTATATATAATATTTAATATTATATATAATATTTATAATATTAGATATAATATTTAATATTATATATAATATTTATAATATATATAATATTTATAATAATATTTATAATATTATATATAATATTTATATATATATATATATATTAATATATTAATTTTAATATATAAAGTAAAAAAAATTACATGGACGAAGCGAGTACATGTGTCGTCAATAACGAATATCTGTTATGCAGTGCTCAAAATAGACCAGGCATGTCTCCAAAAATCTAGAGAAGTCATGCTCAATAAAACAAATATTTGTTCTTCAATAAAATGGATATCCATTATATATGAAACTTAAAAAATCTATTATATATTAAATATTATATTATATCTTATAACTTTTATATTGTATTATATGATATATTGTATATATTACATATTATTATTAATTTTTTTAATACATATTATATATTGTATTTAAAAAAAAATCTAGACAGAGAAATGGAGATAGGGAGAGAGAGGTAGAGAGAGTTAGGGAGGAAGGGAGGGGTAGGTGGAGATAGGTGGGTAAGAGAGGTAGGGTTGGAGCAATAGAGGGAGGGAGAGAAAGAGGGAAGGAGGGAGATAGGGATTGGTAAGGTGGGAGGGTGAGAAAGGGAAGGAAAGAGATAGGTATTGGTAGGGTGGGAGCGAGGGAAAGAGAAGGATATAGGGATTGGTAGGGTGGGAGGTAGAGAGAGAGGGATAGGTGGAAGGGAGAGAGGGAAGGTAGGAGAGGTATGTATAGATAGAGATAGGGAGAGAGAGGGGGGTAGGTGGAGAGAGGTCGTGTGTGTGTGTGAGGGAGAGAGGGAGGGATAGGTGGAGGGAGAGAAAGAGGGAAGGAGGGAGATAGGGAGTGGTAGGGTGTGAAGAATAGAGAGAGAGGAGATAGGGATTGGTAGGGTGGGAGAGAGGGAGAAAGAGAGATAAGGAGATAGGTATAAATGGATTATTTAAGTGGGAGGGAGAGAGGAGAGAGGGATTAGTAGGGTGGGAGGGAGAGAGGGGGAGATAGGTCGAGGGAGAGAAAGAGGGTAGGAGAGGTATGTATAGGAAGAGATAGGGAGAGAGGGAGGGTGGAGAGATCTCAAGTGTGTGTGTGGGGGGGGGAGGAGGGAGGGATAGGTGGAGGGAGAGAAAAAGGAAATTAGGGAGATAGGGAGTGGTAGGATGGGACGAATAGAGAGAAGGAGATAGAGATTGGTGGGGTGGGAGGGAAAAAGAGGAGACATGGATTGGTAATGTGGGAGGGAGAGAGAGGAGATAGGGATATATGGATTGGTAATGTATGAGGGAGAGAGAGAGAGAGGAGATAGGGATTGGTAGGGTGGGAGGGAGAGAGTGAGGGATAGGTGGAGGGAGAGAAAGAGGGTATGAGAGGTGTGTATATCTAATAGAGATAGGGAGAGAGGGAGGGGTAGGTGGACAGAGGTCAAGTGCATGTGTGTGAGGGAGAGGGATGGATAATTGGAGAGAGAGAAAGAGTGAAGGAGGGAGATAGGGAGTTGTAGGGTAGGAGGAATAGAGAGAGAGAAGGAGATAGGGATTGGTAGGGTGGGAGTGAGAGAGAGGAGATAGGGATATATGGATTGATAAGGTGGGAGGGAGATAGAGATAGAGGGAGATAGGAATTGGTACCTATTGGGAGGGAGAGAAGGAGGGATATGTGGAGGGAGAGAAATAGGGAAGGAGGAAGAGAAAAAGGGTAGGAGAGGTATGCATAGATAGAGATAGGGAGAGAGGGAGGGGTAGGTGGAGAGAGGTCAAGTGTGTGTGTGTGAGAGAGATGGAGAGAGGGAGGGATAGGTGGAGGGAGAGAAAGATGGAAGGAGGGAGATATAGAGTGGTAGGGTAGGAGGAATAGAGAGAGAGAAGGAGATAAGGATTAGTAGGGTGAGAGAGATGGGGGAGGGATAAATGGAGGGAGAGAAGATAGGTACCCTCCCTCTCTCAATATCTCATTCTCTCTCTCTCCCTCCCGCTCTACCAATCCATATCTCCTTCTCTCCCTCCCTCTCATCTTACCAATCCTTATCTCCCTGCTCCCCTCTCTCCCTCCCTCTATCCCTCCCACCCTACTATTTTTTATCTCCATCCTTCCCTCTTTCTATCCCTCCACCTATCCCTCTCTCTCTCCCTCCCACCCTACCAATCCATATCTCCTCTCTCTCTCCCCCCACCCTACCAATCCCTATCTCCTCTCTCTATTCCTCCCACCCTACCACTCCCTATATCCCTCTTTCCCTCTTTATCTCCCTTCACCTATCCTTCCTTGTCTCTCTATAGGTATTGAGAGATAGGTCATGAGGTAAGGATTGGTAGGGTGGGAGGAATAGAGAGACAGGAGATAGGGATGGTAGGGTGGGAGGGAGAGAGAGATAGATATGGATATATAGAGGGAGAGAAAGAGGGAAGGAGGGAGATAGGGAGTGATAGGGTGGGAGGGATACAGGGAGGGATAAAAAGAGGGAAGGATAGAGGTAGAGAGAGGTGGGATAGGAGGGATAGGTATAAAAAGTTAGGGAGGGAGATGTAGGTAAAGAGAGGTGTTGGTGTTTTTTCCAGCTAAGCTTTGAAATACTTTAAGAGGTAGCCAATCTCTATATTCAAGAATTATTAAAGCTAGTGGACAACTGACAGGTAAAGATTCCCAGGGCTTTACCCCTACTTTTTAGGTTTTGTGAGGCCAAGGAGGGTATTCCTATTTGTTCTTATTTGATAGCCATTGTTGCAAGAACACTTCAACACACAGATAAATTCCTACTAACTTGCATACATATAGGATTTATCAAAGGTTTGGTTGAACTTTACATAAATGATCGCATATTTGCTAGGAATACAAGCAATATATTAGACTTGCATCTCAAAATAGATATAAGTTGAATTAGGTAGTGTTTTGACCTTGAATCCACATATAGGTGCTTTCTGATTTTAACTATTCAATAGAATTCCAAATGAACTAGTGAGTGCCTCATCAAATTGGGTAGGATTCGCATTAAATATTTAGTCGAACATAATATTCAATCCTGACATTAGTGAATTTTTCTTACAATGCATTACATCATAAGACATCACAGTATTCAAAGCAACACTCCTTATCAGATCCTTAGCACATTATCACAGATTTACAATCCTTTCTCAAGCATTTGATTAACTCATTAAGTTAAGACAAGAAATAGAATCATACATTCAAATGAACTATTGAAGACAAACAAAAATACCTTTGATAATTTCATTCATAACCTATCCCAACACACACAGGAGAGAAATTGCCTTGAATTTAATATTTGTTTTGATATCAATAATTACATAAAACCTATTCAGACTATCTCATATACATATCCTACCCAAAACAATTTACCAGCTAATTCATTCCAAACTTTGCATTATATGCACTCAATATGTATCACCTAGACCTTTTGGATTCAAAAATATGACCTCTACAATGAGCCTTGAAATCTCTTTTATAACATAAGAGAGCGACAAGCATCGAGCCCATTGCATTTACATTTTAGAAAAAATTCATTTCAAAATGGAATTTCATTCGCATTTCAAAATTCCCACACAATTGGATGTAATCATTCGGTGAATAGGGGAATCAAAATTTTGCAACAACCTGAGTTACTAGTTAGTGTCACCATACCTGTAGAAAAATGCCATCAAGGCTTTGTTGTTTATGTCCACATCACACCCGAGAAGAAACAACAACATCACCAATATAAAGAGAAACCAAAAAACCATATCAACACCCAGAACCCGAATCGGCACCATGACCACGATACAAACAATTGCTCTATGTTTTCACCTCAATGGGAGGTGAAAAAACCACCTTATCTTCATCAACACCCTTCCCAACACCAGAAACAAAACCAACACATGGTTCCATCACGGTAAATGGAGAAACCATGAGGACTACTTCGTCAACCTCAACCAATTCAGTCAAAGTTGTGAGGTAACAATGATAATCAAAATCAGTCTCAGAACCATCGCCACCAAAGCTGATAGAGACATCAATGGGTGAATTATGCTACCCCAAAGAGCCTCGACTATACCTTAGCTTGGCCTTTGATCCTCCTCCATGCTCCACATACCTCTTCTCCTTTCCATGGCTCTTCACCTCTACACTTGCAACTTGACCCATATGCCGAGAACTGCATTGAGTAGCACCTAGGAGGGACCCCATGTCTTCTTCTTTGGATTGAAGGGTGTCTGGAATGGTACTTTATTTGTGTTTTTACACCTCCTCCCGAGATCTTCGCATATCCATTCTTACATACCTACACACCAGCGAAATAGAAGCAATTGGCTTGTTCATCTCATAGTCAAACCCAAAGCCTTTGCAGAAGCAACAAGCACTTAATGTAGAAGCACATAGGAATTTAGAATATTAATCACTATGATGTAAATGAATAGCCAACAAGAATTTATCGAACAAATTGATGAAGTGATCATCAATGCTCCAACTGCACCACGAGTGAGTGAGTGATTATTTGCTGATGTCAATTTCACCCTTGTTAGTTTCTAGGTTCATGGAAATCGTCATATTATTCATCATGATTTCCAAGAGATAACCCCTCACACGCATGGAAATTAGGTTGATATCCATCAAAAAATTTGCACCATTAATGTCTGCCATCAACAGAGCTCAAACAACCATCACATGACTAGTTCAATGTTTTGAATTTTGGTCATCAATGCATCAACGAGTTGGCATATTGAATGACTCAGATTGAGTCAAACACATTTGAAAATTCCATGTTGTCACATGGCAGGCCCATCGACCAATGATACAATCCCTAGTTAGAGTACACACATGTAACTCATGGGCCCCAACTAGCCTCCTTGTGCTTCCAAGTGAGTTTGCATGTAACCCATTCGCACACCTCACAACATCTTTAAAACTATAATTTTAATCATGCATGGTTGGCGGGAAATGACCATGATTAATCTTCATCATCATATGAGAGTTTTAAATTAGAAAACCCTTATTAAACTATTGGCAAATAGAGACTGGGCCCCACTCTCATATATGACATGTGGCAACATCTCACACACCTCGCCATTTGTTTTTGATGTCATCGAAAGTCCTTGCGAGGCTAGCAGGGAATGGTCAGGATCAAATCCATCAATTTGATGATCAAAAAATATGCACATGCAACAAATTTTATTCAAAAAAGGGGACCATCTAGGCATACGAGGCACAGCCCTTAAGGTATGGAACTTAGATGTAAGTCTATAATTATGAAAATTTATTGACCCTACATTAAGCGAGGGTTAATATTAAGTCCCTACATGGAAAATACCGACAGGCCAGGTAAAGGGGGCCAATAAATACGATGAACATGATGCCATCAGTTACAAGTAGGACGATCAGTGACCTAGTACAACAGGTTAGCGTGGAAATATAATGTAAGGGTTCAACATATGTGAAAATTTCAACAAGGGTGACAAACCCCTAAACCCTAACGTACGACCACTAAGCACAAGGGTGAGAATTTTTTTTGACAATATTTCTTATGGAACCAACCAAAATTTGTTATAATTTGAAATCTCTACCAATGGCTCCAACTCAGGGATGCATACCCCTGGTACGTATGGTGAGAATCTAGATCTCTGGGGAGTAGACCAAGTTCCAAATCCATTGGGCACTCTACAACCACTCCATTATGCTACATTAGAAATAATTCTTTAAACTTCAATTGGTGGCCTTAGGCCCCCAAAAATGAAGTACCAATATTTACCTCTATCAAATACTCTATTCTTTGTTGTTTACAATAGGCCAAGTCTGAAAACACTGCCATGAACTTCCCACAAACTAGCTCGATCACTGACATGTCCCACAATATGCTCACTCACCTGAGTTGAGAAATAGAAGCCTTCATAGTCCATTTGATATTTGACATCACATATTTTGACATCAAAATCAGTTTGCACCTCAAACCGAAAGATCTCATAAACGTTTTTTTGTGCATCATGTAGATCATCTTTGAACATGGCAAAGATAAAAGATGCATATTCTGGAACATCCTTATACTGATCATTGCAACATGGGCACATTCCTTAGCATTTCAATTCAATTGTACATGAAAACACACCTTGGTATTGTAGAGATGGGGATCATATACATCATCACTATTCAAGAAATGAGTAAATGCATTCATCTCAGGTTCACTAACATGTTCTGGCTCATTCTTCACATCATCAGTCAACTCAATGGAAAATACCTCAAGGGTATGTTCAAGCAATTCAAAATCAACAAGGGAAGCAGAAAGACACTCATGTTCATTGGTAGCTTCATGTGCAATATCTGTTGATATGTGTGCTGACCCAAAAGTGAAAGACTCATTGTTGGTTGAAGTCTCCTTATTAGCAATATAACTAGGATCTTTATTTTCTTTCACATAACTATTTTTCTCAGGGGATAAAAACATGTCCATGTTCACACAAGGAACATCAAACAATAAGAATTTGTACTCATATTCATATTCACCAACATGAGATTCATCATTATTTTTATTTATTGGCTGCTCTGCACACGGATCAAGAACTTCTCTAGTATCAACACAATCTGAAACTTTATTGTCATATAAATCAAAAAGCTCTTCAGTGATATTAATGGGTAATAATGTTGACTCAAGATCCATACATTTTACATAATGCACTACTTGATCATTCCAAAATGAACCCCCTATTTCATCATCATATACAACATCATCCTCTTCATGTATCACAAATATTTCCACCTTTGCCTCACATAGACAATCATGAGCAGCAAGGGCATCAACACATTCATCAACATGTTTATCATATTTATCATTATGCTCAAGATCAACATACTGAACATACATATCCTTATCTTCAAATTCCTCATCACTGACACAATCAGCATGCTCCATTGATGGAAAATCTGAACTACATTCCCAATATTCACCATATGCAATTTGTTCCTTCACTTGTGGAAAAGTGACATCATGAGAATTTATACCATTGCATTCTTCAAGTGAGGAATATGATTCTATATCATCCTCAGAAAATCAATCACAATCTATGAAGAATCAATCTAAAATACCAACCTCATCATGACATTCATCACAAGAAAAATCATCACTACACAAACCATGTTCAAATTCTTCGGAATGACAGTTTGAGGTTACACTTTCAGAATCATAATTACTGGATTCTAATGAAATATAAGCAACACATTCATTGTAAGCATTGATCACAACATGACATGGAATATCATTTTGTATCTCATTCACTTCTCCATCACCTGAGATACCACAAGAAAATAATTCTTGCATATTTACTTTGTTATTGTCTCATATATTCTTTTCTTCATCATTGTCATGTTGCTCAGTATATGTGTTGTTTGTGAGTTGACTACAATGTTCATCTTTTGACATATTCTTTTCACTTGTTTGCATTGTTATTTGATTTTTCTCAAGATGACAGCTGATGTATCCCTTTTGAGAATCCACATTTTTTTCATAACCACATTTGGCTGATTCTACAATCTTTATCCAATTAGGTACTTGTTCAAAGCTATGGGGCTTCAATTCTTCTGGGAAAGTACTCAGCCCAGATTCCTAAATCTCACAAAATAAATCAATGCACACAAAATCCTTAGGTCTACAATCTTTGGGGACTTCTATCAAAGCATCCAAAAATATCAAAAACAATTTGTATGGTGATTTCCCCCTTGTGTCTCTTCTTTTCATACACTTCTTGCACAAAAGACTTTTGATCAACATTGCTCAAATTTTGTTGATGTTCAACTTGAAGCTCACTATGATCTTCATAGTGTGACAATAAAGAAATCATAACAGTAGAAGCACTGTCATCTTGAAAATCATTTCCATTATCTGATCCTTGAATTCTATTTGTATGAGGTGTGCTAGGATAACCAACACTTTCAACCAAATACCATTTCATCATTGAGTATTTCAAATTGTTCTTAATATCCATGGCAGATTGATACATGCCTAATGTAATGTTGTAGGCTCTTTATCCCTTAATAGATAGCTCATCTTTTTATCAAATGCACTTAAGTACACGACCAAATATTTTGCATCATTTGGTCTCATACTTTTTGGAATCTCCCTTATTGCCTTTGAAAATCAAAGATTGAAAACAGGGGCCAACTCATATTCACTTCTATGGATTTCCATAAAGTCTTTTCTTACCACACTTGGATTTACCCTTTCACCAAATTTTTCAACAAAGGTTGTCATAAAATAATTCCGTAAAGCTATAGAACTTTCCAGTAAATATGAGAATCAATCCCTGGCATCATCCTTCAAATATTGAGCACAAAGTTTCATGACAGCATCCTCATGATTTACCTCATAATCCCCCATTACATCCATGAATTTTTGCAAATGTTTAGAGGTTGATTCTGAACTTTGTCTTCTGAATTTTGGCAAACCTTTCCTAACATTTTTAGGGATCAGGTTTGGGAAACCTTTAATACCATTGAATACCAATGGCATATACCTTTCATCATAAAATCCCTTTGAGGGCTTGGTGAATATTGTTTTCCCTGCATACTTGTACTTGCTATTTCACAAGAAAACCCTCTTCTATCCATATTCAATCATTATCAACTTCATACACGGTTGTCAATTGCATCATTTATTAATTCAACCATGATTCTAAAAAATAGATTTAATCATTATACCTCAAATCTTTCTCAGAGGAATAATTCAAAAATAACCATACTTCTCAAATCATTATAGATATTAAACACTAGAAGTATGAGCAAAACTATCACTATCCCTTGTATTAAAGAAGTTGCATCTAATAGGGAACCATTTATCATCTTAAGCCTTGGGTATTTCCCATAAAATTTTTGTAAATAGAATAATGTTTTTATTTATTTATGAGAATACCTAGAAACTTTGTAGTAGTTGTTAACATTTCCTCCTGACTGCAAATTCTACAAATCTGGAAATATTCTTCATAATTCAACTGGTTCTTTAGACAGAGTCACCACCTCTTTTACAAAGGACTTAACTTGAAAGAAACATGAAGTTCTTTCAAGAGTAAATATTGTTCTAGGTCCTCTTCAATAACAAAGTCACTCACAAATACTTTGAAAGTTTGTTGTGATAAAACCTTTTCTAGGTCCAAAAAATTTTCAACATCTAAATCAAATGTTCAGATTCACCAAATTCTTGACTTTGTGATATTACAGTCTACAACTGGAGATACAAAATTTATCCCCAGTAGAGTAGCCATTTTGTTGGTGTTTTTTCCAGCTAAGCTTTGAAATACTTTAAGAGGTAGCCAATCTCTATATTCAAGAATTATCAAAGCTAGTGGCCAACTGATAGGTAAATCTTCTCAGGTCTTTACCCCTACTCTTTAGGCTATGTGAGGCCAAGGAGGGTGTTCCTATTTGTGCTCATTCGATACCCATTATTGCAAGAACACTTCAACACATAGATAAATTCCTACTAACTTGCAGACATACAAGATTTATCAAAGGTTTGGCTGACCTTTACATAAATGACCACATATTTGCTAGGAATACAAGAAATATATTAAACCTGCATCTCAGAACAGATAGAATTTGAATTAGGTAGTGTTCTGACCTTGAATCCACATATAGGTTCTTTTTTATTTTAACTATTTAAAAGAATTCCAAATGAACTAGCCAATGCCTCATCAAACTGGGCAGGAGTCGCATATAAAATACTCAGTCAAACATAATATTCAATCCTGACATTAGTGAATGTTTCTTACAATGCATTACATCATAAGACCTCACATTATTCGAAGCAACACTCCTTATCAGATCCTTAGCACATTATCACAGATTTACAATCCTTTCTCAAGCATTTGATTAACTCATTAAGTTAAGGCAAGAAATAGAATCATACATTCAAATGAACAATTGAAGACAAACAAAAATTTACCCTTGATAATTTCATTCATAACCTGTCACAACACACACAAGAGAGAAATTTCCTTGAATTTAAGATTTGTTTTGATATCATTAATTACATAAATCCTATTAAGACTATCTCATATACATATCCTAGACAAAATAACTTACCAGCTAATTCATCCCAAACTCTGCATTATATGCACTTAGTATGTATCACCTAGACCTTTGGATTCAAGAATCTAACCTCTGTAATGAACCTTGAAATCTCTTTTATAACATATAAGAGAGACAAGCTTCAGGCCCATTACATTTACATTTAGCAAAATGGAATTTCATTCGCATTTCAAAATTCCCACACGATTGGATGTAATCATTCGGTGAATAAGGGAATCAAAATTTTGCAACAACCTGTGTTACCAGTTAGTGTCACCATACCTGCATAAAAATTCCATCAAGGCTTTTTTGTTTATGTCCACGTCACACCCGAGAAGAAACAACAACACCAGAACAAAATTAGAGAACCCAAAAAACCATATCAACACCCAGAACCTGAATCGGCACCACGGCCATGATACAGATGGTCGCTTTGTGTTTTTGCCTCGATGGGAGATGAAAATACCAAATTATCTTCATCAACGCCCTTCCCAACACTAGAAATAGAACCAACACACAGTGCCACCGCGGTAAATGGAGAAACCGTGAGGAACACTTCGTCAACACCAACCAATTCAATCAAATCCATGAGGTAACAACGATAATCGGAATCAATCTCAGAACCATCGCCACCAAAGCTGCTAGAGACATCAATGGGTGAATTTTGTTGCCCTAGAGAGCCTTGACTATACCTTAGCTTGGACTTTGATCCTCCTCCACACTCCAAAAACCTATTTTCCTTTCCACGGCTCATCACCTCTACACTTGCAACTTGACCCTTAACCCAAGAACTACATCGAGTAGCACCTAAGAGGGACCCCATGTCTTCTTCCTTGGATCCAAGGGTGCCTGGAATGGTACTATGTTTGTGTTGTTGCACCTCCTCTCGAGATATTCATGTATCCATTCTTGCAGACCTGCGCATCGGCGAAATAGAAACAGTTGGCTTATTCATCTCGCACTCAAACCCAAAGCCCTCACAGAGACAACAACTACTTAATATAGAAGCATAGAGGAATTCAGACTCTTAATTGCTATGATGCAAATGAATAGCCAACAAGAATTTATCAAAAAAATTGATGAAGTGATCATAAATGCTCCAACTGCAACATGAGTGATTGAGTGATTATTCTCTGACATCAATTTCACCATTGTTAGTTTCCAGGTTCATGGAATCAACTTTTTATTCATATTGATTTCTAGGAGATAACCCATCGCACGCATCCATCAAAAAGTTTGCACCATTAATTTTGCCATTAATAGAGCTCAAACAACCATCACATGGTTGGTTCAATGTTTTGAATTTTGGTTGTCGATGCACCAACGAGTTGGCATGTTGAATGACTCAAATTGAGTTAAACACATTTGAAAATTCCATGTTGTCACATGGTAGGCCCATCAGCCAATGATACGATCCCCAGTCAGAGTACATGCATGTCACTCGTGGACCCCAACCAGCCTCCTTGTGATGCCAAGCGAGTCCATGTGTCACCCATTTGCACACCTCACAGCATCTTTAAAACTATTATTTTAATCATGCACGGTTGGTGAGGAATGACCATGATTAATCTTCATCATCACATGAGAGCTGTAAATTAGAAAAACCTTATTAAACTATTGGTGAACAGGGACTGGGTCCCACTACCGTATGTGACATGTGGCAACATCTCGCACACCTTTCCATTCATTTTTTATGTCATCGAATGTCCTTGCAAGGTCAACAGGGAACAGTCAGGATCAAATCCATCAATCTGACGATAAAAAAATCTACACATGCAACAAATGTTATTCAAAAAAGGGAACCGACTAGGCATACGAGGTGCAACCCTTAAGGTATGGAACTTAGACATAAGTCTACAGTTATGAAAATTTATCGACCCGACATTAAGCGAGGGTTAAAATTAAGTCCCAACATGGAAAATACCGACAGGCTAGGTAAAGGGGGTCAGTAAAGATGATATACATGATGCCATAAGTTATGACTAGGACTATCAGTGACCTGGTACAATAGGTCAATGTGGAAATATAACATAAGGGTTCAACATATGTGAAAATTTCAACAAGGGTGACAAACCCCTAAACCCTAACATACGACCACTAAGCACAAGGGTGACAATTTGACAAAATTTCTCATGGAACCAGCCAAAATTTGTAATAATTTGAAAGCTCTACCAAGAGGTAGGGTAGGAGAGGTAGTTATGGAGAGAAATTGAGAGAGAGGATATGTGGAGAGATGTTATGTGTGTGAGGGAGAGATATGTGGAGGTCCAAAGAAAGAGGGAAGGAGATAGATAGGGATTGGTAAGGTGGGAGAGAGAGAGAGGGAAGGAGGGAGATAGGGATTGGTAGGGTGAGAGGGAGAGAGGGAGGGACAAAAAGATGGAAGGAGGGAGATAGAGAGAGGTAGGATAGGAAAGATATGTATTCCAATATTTATCTCCTTCTCTCAATTTATTCCTCCTACCCTACCACTCCCTATCTCCCTCCTTCCCTCTCTCACCCTCCCACCTTACCAATCCCTGTCTCCTCTCTCTCCCTCCCACCCTACCAATCCCTGTCTCCTCTCTCTTGCTCTCCCTCCTACCCTACAAATTCCTCTCTCTCTCTCCCACCCTAACAATCCATATCTCCTTCTCTCTCTCCCACCTTACCAATCCATATCTCCCTCCTTCCCTCTCTCTCCCTCCCACCTTACCAATCCATATATCCATATCTCCTTCTCGCTCTCCCACCCACCCTACCAATCCCTATCTCCTTCTCTCTCTCTATTCCTCCCACCTTGCCAATCCCTATCTCCATCTCTCTCTCTAACTCCCACCCTACCAATCTTTATCTCCTTCTCTTTCTATTCCTCCCACCCTACCACTCCCTATCTCCCTCCTTCCCTTTCTCACCCTCCCACCTTACCGATCCTTATCTCCTTATCTCTCTCTCCCTCCCACCCTACCAATCACTATCTCCTTCTCTCTCTCTCCCACCCTACGATTCCATATCTCCTTCTCTATCTCTCCCTTTCACCCTACCAATCCCTATCTCCTCCTCTCTCTCTATTCCTCCCACCCTACCAATCCCTATCCCCTCTCTCTCTCCCTCCCACCTTAATAATCCATATCTCCCTCCTTCCCTCTTTGAATCCCTCCCTCTATCCCTCCCACCCTACCAATCCCTATCTCCCACCTTCCCTCTTTCTCTCCCTCCACCTATCCCTCTCTCTCACCCTCCCACCCTACTAATCCATATCTCCCTCCTTCCCCCTTTTTATTCCTCCCTCTCTCCCTCCCATCCTACAAATCCCTATATCCCTCCTTCCCTTTCTCTCCCTCCCACCTTACCAATCTCTATCTCCATCCTTCCATCTTTCTCTCCCTCCCTCTATTCCTCCCACACTACCTCTCCTACCCCACCTCTCTCCACCTATCCCTCCCTTCCTCCCTAACTCTATCTACCTATCTCTCTCCCTATCTCCATTTATACATTAATATATACAAATATAATATATATTAAAAAAATAAAAATAATATGTAACATATATGCAATATATCCTATAATAGGGTGATCCCACAAAGCTGGTTTACAATTTCTGAGAGGAACTAATTTTTGCTAAAATCACATATTTTTAGAAAATATAATGATTTAAGCCTTAAAAAGTTCCATTTTAAGGATTCCAATTGAAGAGGGTTTGATCAAACCACCTTAGATCAAACCCCCTTGGATAGAACCTCGCTAGTTTTAAACTATACATATAAATGAGTCTCCTTTACACCTATCAAAATGCTGATAAAAAATCACTTCTGATTTACCTTTTGGGGGATCAAATGAAGTTATTTAAAATTTATTTGAAATGATTATGGTAGTCCTCAGAATGAATTATCCAATGAATATAATTTTAATATGTTTTGGTTTTATTATGTATATGTTTTTTTAGTTTTATTAGACATAGGTTTTTAACCGAAAATCAAGCTCTTTGTTCTGTACATGTGGAAAAATAGCAGATTATCAAAATAAAAATTTTAAAAATATTTTCGGGCTGGGTATTGATGTCCTTGATCCATTAATAAAAAAAAAATTGAATTTCGATACATACAGAAAAAGTTGTGTTGTATACAATCTGCCTATGTCTGAATTGTAATTGGTTTGACTTCAAAACTTGATTGAGGAAAAAATATTCAATAAAACACTATAAAACCAAATCAAAGTGCTAGATATCGTAGTTACAAATCTAAATTCAAAAATATTAGAATTTTATCCTTCATACAAAAAAATTTATGTTGTATACGGTGAATGTCACTCCTTAAAAATGCTGTTTTTTTTTTTTAAACCAGTTTTCGAAGGAGATGGAAAAATAAGTGCAATCTGATTCCAAAAAAAATGAAAAAAATATATTTATAATCTATAGAAAAAACTTCACAAATCACTAGTTTTCATCATCTTCAAATTTCTCATGGTTTAGCCGCTATAGGAGCCTGAAAGTGAAGATTTAGTTAAAAAAAATTAGCTTGGTGTCTAGTTTGCCCAAAAATTGTAAACTAGTATTGTGGGATCACCCAATACATAATATAAAATATTATATATAAGTTATAATATTTAATATTTAATATATGATAGATTTTTTAAGTTTCATATATAACATATATCCATTTTGTGTAACATAACTTCTCTATATTTTTGGAGACATGCCCAATGTGTTTTGAGCTCCCCATAGTGGATATTCATTATGTGTACATAACAGATATATTTTATTGACAATACAAGTACTTGTTTCGTTCTATGTAAATATTTGTTTTTGCTTTATATATTAAAATTAATATATTAATATATTAATATATAAAATTAATATATTAATATATATAAATAATATATTATATAATATTTTAATATTGATATTAATATTATATATAATAAATAAATATTATGTACATTGATATATAATATTATAGATTAATATTTATTATATATAAATATTATTATAATTATAATATTAATATATATAATATTATAATTATTAGTATATTAGTATATTATATGAATAAATTATATTATATATTATATTATATATACTAATATACAAAATATATAAATATTTATATTACTATTAATATTATAACATTTTAAATTTTAATATATAGTAGTTTTTATATATTAATATTTATGGTTTGAATAAGGGATATCCGTTTCTGATCGAATATCCAATTTTTCTTTTAAAAAATGGATATTTGTTCTTATTGGATAATTGGTAGTAACAAATATCCGTTTTTGTTTGGTATTGCTTTGGTATTTGGCTTGGGGGCAACCAACCTGAAAATCTAACATCTAGGATGTGTTTATAGGGGTCGCAAGAGTGTTTTGAATTTCACCCTTCGTGCTAACGACTTTTTTTCATCCAATTTTGATGAAATGAAAAGGGTTTGTTCAAAAAATTTACAACATTCTATCGATATTTAGATATGCTTTATTTTGAATTTAATAGGTAATTATTATTGATTTTCTACATGCACTATGTGCAAAGTCTCAATTGATAGGTTGATTGAAAATCATCATAACTTTTAAATGGTTAAACATTTTTTGAATCTGAAAGATATGTCACATAGTATGCTTCACACATTATAGTTTTGTTTTTTTAAATCATAATTTTTGGGCTAAGTTAGTGTGGCCAGACAAATGGTTTTTAATATTTTTAAAAATTCCTACTAGAAAAATCATAACTAATTATTTACTTGCAAAAAAAATACAAAATATATGCATCATATATTGAAAGATTTGAAAAAAAAAAATTCCTCCCCATTAGGGTGGTCGGACAAACACCTTCTTTTTATTTTTTCTTAAAAATTTAGTACTATTGCATTGAAATTTCAAATTTTCACCAAATAGATTTATTTTTTTCCAAAAAAAACTAGTAGCTTAGAAACTACATTCAATTTGCTACAAATTTTGTTCTTACATATTTTTCAAATTATGTAAATAACCTCTTCAAATTTTTATGTCAAGTTGCCTAACTCTATTTTTCTAAATTTCCATTGCCACTTAGGGGCCTAGTTTGGACCCCCATAATCCTACACTGACCCTTTCATAAACCAACTTTTGCCCCAATAGAAAATAATAAAGTGATAATCAAGTATTTTAACCATATGAAAGCTAATCATATCTTTTAATAATATAAATATAAACACATGGAATTCAATTATTTTATAAATACTTCACTAATTCAATTTGAATGGATTAACATGGTAGAAAACACAATACTAAAAATAAATAAATTTGTCAACTAATTTTTTTTATATTTTTACCTCTAAAAATATATCATACAAGAATCATTATTATTTAATCTATTTTCCTTTTATTGATCTATTTGTGAAATTTTTGACACGTTGTTTCTATTTCTATCTATACTTGAGAGGGAAATATTTAAAAGTGCAAAATCCTATCTTATAATTTATTAATATTTATATTTCTTTTAAATAAATCAAAATCTATATAAAGTTATTTTATGAACATTTAGTGCAACACTTGTGTGTACATCTATTATGTCAATTATGTTTTGTTTTATCTATTATGTAGATTGATATTAAAGGCCTCATTGAGAAAATAAATGTTGAGCCCAAAAATA
The DNA here is from genome assembly GCA_007115665.2 of Sequoiadendron giganteum. Taxonomy (NCBI): domain Eukaryota; kingdom Viridiplantae; phylum Streptophyta; class Pinopsida; order Cupressales; family Cupressaceae; genus Sequoiadendron; species Sequoiadendron giganteum. Next base: position 777,313,947 of record CM021100.1, read on the forward strand.
TCTTGCTAATTCCAAGGAAGATCATACCCCACACTACACCAACTATGACAATCTAGGGAATAGGGTCAACAAGCTAGGAAACAATACTAAAGAGTGCAATATCTAAATTTGGTGTACACTTCAATATGGAAAGTTGGAAAATAAACTCTAGTGTTTGGAAAATTATCTCAATGATAAGAATGATAATGACAAAGGGAAATTTCAGTTTGACATGAAGGGTAGTGGGATGAGGCTAAAAAATATTTTCTCAATGCTTCATAGGTGGAATACTTGAACCTTGTTAAATTTCTTTCTACCAATTTATTTATTTTTTAAATAAAATTCAAAAGAGGAAATATCCCACTATCAATGGAGGGCCTAATAAGAAAACATGTGCTAGAGCTTCAACTCTTAAAAATTATGTCATCAATTTTGAGAAGGATAGCATGAAGACCTCTCTTAAGGACAAACAAGTAGTTTTTTATCTTAAGAAGTTGTCAAACTTGAGTTATCTTTGGTGCTTTGTGTTACTTCCTTTTGTTGGAGTGACTTCTATGTTGTGTTTCTACTATTTCTTTTTTCTAATTATGTTTGTTATCTACTATTTTTTTCTCTTTTTTGTTCCATTTCTCATGGAATATATTTTGTTCACCTTTGGTTATTTTTTAAAGAAGGTTTGGGCACTTCCAAAATCCACCTTTATCTTAATAAAAAATAATAGAGTGCTAATCAAGTATTTTCACCATACAAAAGTTAAGAATGTCTTGTAACAATATAAGTATATATAAGTATAGACACTTGGAGTTTCAATATTTTTATAAATACTTTACAAAGTTTAAATTTGGGTGGATTGATATGCTAGGCAAGATAATATTAAAAATTATTAAATTTGTCAACTAGAAAAATTATCTTTCACTTCTCCAAATATATCATCACACAACATTTATCTGATAATTTATCATTAAATTTAAAATTTTCTTATCTTTCTATTGATATATTTGTAAATTTTTTACATTCACTTTCCAATTCTATCTATAATTGAAAAGAAAAAAATTAATAGCGTAAATTAATTTAAACTTATAATCCTCTCTTATAATTTATTAATGTTTATTTAAAATAAAATAAATCATAATTTTTTTGTGAACTTTGAGTGTGGCATTGAATGCACACCTATATTGTGTCAATTACTTGTTATTTTATCTTTTTTTTTTAATGTTAGTATCTATTTTCTATACCTTAGAACTATTAGCATTAATACTCTTAAGAACTTTTCCATTTATTCTTTTATATTATAATAATCTACCTAATATTAAGATTGTTTTTAATCTATTTGTATACTATCTTTGATATCTTCTTCAATTAAATATTTTTAGTGGTTGTATTATATATAACACATTGCAATCATATAACAGTGGGTTGTGATAATAAAGAATCATTAATTTTTTAAATACAATTAAGAAGTGATAATACATTTGCCAATGTATATAGCACAAAAAAATAGACTAGTCTAAAATTTATTTTAATTTGTAATATATCTATAATGTTAATTGAAAGAAACATGTATTTAAAAATTTGTGAATTTTCCTTTCTTATAATTAATACTTTAAATACTAGTTTTGAACATATTTAAAAATAATCATCAATGCTATTAAATTATAATGCTTTGAACATAGGGGCTTAGTTTGATTGGCTAAAGCATCATGGGTCGTGAGGTCTAGTCTCCCTTGTCTCTGTGGTATCAAAGGACATGCTGTGTCAACATCATTGGTCGTGTGAAAAAAATAAAATTAGATGAATTGCAACTTATAGAGGCTATATGATTCCTACAATTAAAAAAAATATAAGAATAAATACTTTGAACATAATATCTTTCATATAAAATCATTGAAAATCTTTAAAAATAATGTGTGTATAGTATTTGAATTGACAAGACTATAGTATTTGTGTACCTACTATTTGATAGAATTAATTGATTAAAAAACTAGAAATATGTGTGGCTCTCATCTCTTTGATAATCTTTTAAGTATAGTGGCATATTATGCAAATTATATCATTTGACTTTAGTAAAGTTTAATTCATCTAAATAACAAGATAAAGTATCATTAAATTAAAACAAATTCTCAAATTGGAAATATTTTTTGATAAAAAATTTAAATGAATTTGTTCATATTTAATAAAACATGAATATTAAAAAACATAAAATTGACATGTTTTATAATATATTCTAATTAACTTTGCATTAATAAAAGATTTATTTTAAAACAACTAGATTGCATAATTATCAAATTCTTTTTTTTTTATATAAATATTATATGAAATAACATAAATCTAAATAATATAGTCATTATAATTATGTTTTGCATGCATCTAAACAATATATTGTTCAAATAATTAAAAAACATAAGAATGAAAGAACATAAATATAAACACTATAGTCATTATAATTAGCCCATAGATTGTTTTATAAATCACATCCGAGACATCCCTTACATCCTTAAAAGATACAAGTGCTAGTTATATTTTGCATACATCTAAACAATATATGGTCCTAGTAATTAAAAAACATAAGAATGGAAACACAATCTTGGTAGCGTGCTACCATTTAGACATCTCATCTTTTAATAACTTTTTACTTAAACTATAAAAACGGAAACACAAGGGGACAGCTCCAGCCATAAACGGTATCACTGTGTGGCATTTTCCTTTTTGGCCTGGTTCTTTCTGAACAGCTTATAATCGATATGCTCCTGGAAAGTCCTGGTAGGAAACAGCGGCGGGTTTTGTTCGTCCACCATCTCTTTCATAGGCCCCGTGACCGCCTCTTTGGGAGGGCAGCAGAACACCGCCCACGATATCCTCACCTTCTCTTTGTTCACCAGCCCTCTGTGGAGCCCACTCTTGTACTTGCCGTTGCTCAGGATCTACAACAACCATAATTATGAGAACAGACAGTGAAGTGGATAGCTAATAGCAATGAGGAATGAAAATTTAACGCGTGTTTACCTCAACTTGGTCACCAAGCTGAAAGATGAGAGCGCCAGGAATACATTTGGCAGTAATCCACTTGCCCTGATGGAACAGCTGCAGGCCGGGCACCATGTTATGCAGAAGAAATGTGAGTGCGCTGATGTCGGTGTGCGCTTCGACTCCCAAGGCGAGCTCCGGCTGAGGGCAACGCGGGTAGTAATTGATCTTCAACTCCATCACCACCTCCTCTCCGCCCAGCAGCTTCTCCATGCGCTTCTCCTCCAAACCGAGCTCCGACGACAAGGCGCCCAAAAGAAAGGTCGTCAGCTTTCGGATGTGCACTCCATATGCATCCGTCACCTCCTCATACTCGGCAGGATAGCCAGGCCAGGTGTTCTGAACGTCGCGCTTGTGGTGGGGCCACAAGATGTGGAAGTAGTAGTCCTCCCATTCCAGCTGCCCGCTCGCGTTATTAGCCAGCTTGCTGCCGTACCCGGATAGCTTTCCGTTGGCCGCGTCGTTGGCGTACTTTTCTTTTTCCTCGATGGGCAGATCAAAGAAAGCCTTCCCGGCAGCCTGAAGGCGAGCGATGAGAGACTCGGGGATGCCGTGATTGAGCAACTGCATGGCTCCCCACTCTCTGCTCGCCTCTGCTACTTGACGCATTATTCTTTTCCTCTCCTCCTCGCTTGTCTCCCACCCGGCAAAGTCAATAACGGGAAGCTCAGGGCCGTCTCCTGCACTCTTGAGATCGAGAACACTACCCGTAGGCCTCTCCTCCACCGGCCTCACGTACTCTGCCGGGATGGAATCCAGGCCACTGCTCGACAGAGTCTCTACCCGAGCTGGCGCCATTATTAGATATGAGGTGCTCTTTTCTAAGCTATGTTGAAACAAACAATTACTGCACTGCCATTATTGTTCTCCAAACCAGTGGTATATATACTTCGCCATTCTCAGCTACCACTCTTAAATGTCGATAGAACTACAAAACCTACTACCTACGAGAGTTGTTTTACAGGAACAGTAGATGAGTGCATGCGCAACGACTTGCAAATAAACAAAGTAAACGTGTGTGCGGAACTTTTTTCTCGTCCACTTGATTTTGCCGAAAGTTCGAGAGATTCCACCTGTGTCGTAGCTCCGATGGTGGGAACACATCTTACAATAATTGAAGTTGTCAAATCCAATATACGGTGTTTTAAATTTTTAGGTAAAAATATAATTTGGTAAAAAGTCCATCCAAGATGTTGGATATACTGTCTACCGTTTATAATAATATTATTGGAATATTTTATGCTTTGGACTATGAACTTCAATCCTGGGGGTTGAATGTCACAATCCAATGTAATCGACTGAAAAGAGCGGCTTTTATAAGTTAGTAGAATCTGACAGGCCAGGTATTGGCTCACCTCTGATATTTTAATTTCTTTAACGTATATATGAAAAGGCCCCCGGTTTGTTGCTTTAATACATAATATAATAATTAAAAAACTGAAAATTAAAGAATAAATAGTCAATCTAATAATTGAAGAATAGGTAAACAACGGTTTGGAGTTCTACGTCAATTGAAAGCAACTGGCCAAATCATTCTCCATATATAAGTTAAGCCAAGTACACATTAAATAAAATAGCTAGCCATACTATTGGCCGAAGACATTTTAAAAGTGAAAATGATTTTTATCTATTTTTATTATTATAATGGAACCATCTCTCTAGTATATTTCTAAAATATTGAAGTAATATATTTTTAATTGTAAACTTCTTCTTTTTTTAGTAATTATTTTTTATATTTATTTCGTAAGAAGTTCATGTTATGTGATTTATGATTTGGATGGGGATGAAAATGAAATGAAATTGTAGAGTAAGTTCTTTAAAAATAGAGAGAATGGATTGGCATGGACTACAAGGGATCTAAGGTAGGACTTTGGGTCAAAGAAACACGAGTATCTAAAGAAAAAAGGAGAAAAACTCAATAATTTTATAAATTGGAAAAGTGAGAAACAAAGAAGTGGATTAAAATGAAATTTGTAAGAGAGTGATTAAGGGGGAAAAGTCATAATGGTGAAAAATCAAAAAGGGAAAAGGAAAATGAATTATTAGATTAATAGTATGGAAAATATTAAGAAATTGTAATTATAGTGATATTAAATTAAAGATTCAAAATTACAAAGATTAAAATGAAGTATTAAGAATAGGAATGAAATTAGCCCACACAGTCGGTATTGGCATGGTGTGATGGTTTATAGGTGGCATTGTTGTTCTTGCCACCAAGGTTCAAACCCCATTGGGGTGGTATTGTTGAATGGTTGTATTCTGATTCATAGCTCCAGTCAAAAGTGTTTACCCCTTGAATAAATTTTAAAATTAGCCCACACAGGTAGAGGAGTTGGCTTGAGTCTTGGGTATGTTTCCCAAGGTCTTGGGTTTGACTCTGAGGCCCAAACTTACCCAATGCATGTGGCTTGTGGGCAGTTGTGTGCATCCCCAAGGGATTAATCTCGCCCCAGCTCGCCCCTTCTCGACCCCAACTTGGCAATAAGTAAGACCAAGGTAAGGTGGGTTGGGCGTTGGGTTGGGTCACAGGGATACCCCTGAGTCACCAAAAAAAAGAATGAAATTAATAGAAAAAAGATAAGAGATTAAAAGGATGATTTCAAAATAATGAAAAGAGTATAATGTAAATGAAAAAAATAGAGAATAAAAAATAAAAAATAAGAAAAAAAAGAGAAAAAGCCAAAGAGGAAACAACCAAAAAATACAAATGAGCTAATAGTTGAATAAAAAAATAGATGAAGAATAGGGATAAGGGGGAACAAGGGTATGAGAGGAGGGACGACGAAGAAGACATAGAGCAAGGTGGGGAGGGACGAGAGGGTGACTGGGATAAGGGAGACTCCTAAAGGGGTGGTTGGAGGTGTGAGTAGAGGAAAGGAGAAGAAATAGAGGTTGGAAGGACAATGGATGGGTGATGAGGCCACCAAAGAGGGGAAGACTTATAGAGATAGAACTAGGGGAGAGAAAAGGGGGAGGTAAAGGAGAGATTAGAGGGATGGAGAATAAGCTTGAAGCCAATTTAATAAAGGATTCCATATGTAACTTAGGTTTCACCCATCATCTTAGTTTAGTTTGGTGGGCTTATTTCTAATAAAACTAGCTTGTTTGAGCTTTATCTTGAAGAATCTATCATCTTTGACCAAGACATGTACATCCTCTAAGAAAATGTAGTGCTTTGTGCTAGAGTAGATATATATGAGTGTTGATTTTATGACCCTTTCATCTATCATGTTAGAACAATTCTCTTTTCTTCTCATGTAGATAAAGTGACCCATTTCAACAATGTAAGAGGTCCTACATGAGAAATAAATTTTATACACAACTAAGTATAGAAGAATTTACTTGGGGTCTTTGGTAGATGAGATGAGGCTTTTAATGCTTGAAAGGGGTTGAAAGGAATATTTAAGACCTTTTCTATTGGGTACAAGCACAAAGTTGTGTCACACTTTCAACCAGCTTATCAACATAACTAAATTTAAGTATTTCTAACTAAAAAATATTTTTCGTTGAACATATGATCTAGTAAGATTCATTCTAGATAAGTTAGATACTTCCACAACTTTTTCAACTAAAATTGTTGGCTAAAAATATATGGAGCACCACTTTGAGTCCAATTTACCAAAAAAATAAAATTATTTAAAAAACTTGAAGTTTCAATAACTCTTGCTAATATAAATAACATTTAAAAAATATATAAAAATACCCTTTTGTAGATCCATAAGTGTAGTTTCCAAAAATATATTTATTTTAATAGTTTAATTATTATTTATATTTTATTTTTTATTTATACTAAAAGTAGGTTATCGACATAAGATATTAGGTTGATTACCATGACAAGGAAAAATACTAAAACTTATTAAAAAAAATAAAAAAAATATGATGCACTAGATAAAAGAATCTATTTCAAGATGGTATAATTTTTTTTCCATTTTAGATAAATATTTAATATGAAAATTGACGTCCAATGGAAACAATTATTTTTTTATTCACATTTTAATATTTATTTAAAAAAATATTTATCAAAAGTGGGAAAAATATATCCATGCACTAAAGTTTCAAATTATAAATACACGCAAAAAAATTGAAAGAAAAAAAATAAAATTTACTATAAAAAGTTTGATGTCCCATGCAGCTTCATTTTTCAACATATTATTAGCAACTAAATTATAGTGTTAATTTATTAAAAACTAGTTTAAAATATTTTTTTATTTTTAATATAAAAATACAAATATAAAATATACTACAAAATACATATTTTACTAGTTCGCATCATTTCAAAATTCAAAACATATATTCACTTTTTAGTGATTCAATTTTAAAAGTTGGATCAACGTTAGTCATTTCCTTTATAAAGTGTGACACAACTTTGTGTTTTTACCCTATTAAGGATTTTCACAATATTATTAGAGATTCCTTCTATGTAGGGGAGTTTGGCACTACACATAACATCAAAGTCTATTTTTTTAGTTTAAAGATTTGATAGGTGTTCACTTGCCTAAAATCCCTCTTGATGTTCTTGTTGTAATTTTATTTGAGTTTGAAAACCTTGTAAGATGGTAAATCTCTTGGTTAATGTGATATTCATCACAATATGGAAGGCCCTAATGGAAAGAGTCCTTAGAAAACATACCTTTTGGGTAGGGTAGTAGTGCAAGGAAGTATGCAATAAAATTTGTGTGAGTTGATTTCTTAAAGGCGTGACAACTGAGGGGACCATCACCTTTCTTGATGAGAAGGATGTCCATGAAGGGGATTTGGTTATATTGGTTTCAAGTTATTTTGTACAAACTTGATGTAGGAGGCAATATCGTTAAGGTGAGAGTGAAATTTTTCAAGATGATCGTGACCATGGGGCCAACATATGTTGGTTTTGTTCATGTTGTAGTTCCACCATTTTGATTTAAGGGGGAACGAGTTCAAATGAAGTTCTTCAAAATGCTCCATGTACAAGTTAGCTATTATTAGGGATAATAGGGATCACATGGCAACCCCATCAAATTGCTCATAGAATATGACCTAGAAGGTGAAGAACATAAAATTTAAGAATATATCAAACAAAGTATGCAATCTCTTCATTGGTCTTCTATTGAACTAAAACAATTGAGTCTTTTGGAGTACAAGACCACTGAGAGGGGGGTTGAATCAGTGGTCAAATAAAACCAATTTCAAAACTTAACACACTTGATTATTCAAAGACTGTAGATATTTGTATGTTATGAAAATCACAAAGATATGAAAATTAGAACATAACATTTGAATCAAGGATGATTAACCAAACACAATGTGACACACCATCAAGAAGAAACAAAACACAAGGTTTATGAGTGGAAAAACCCTAAAAGGGTGAAAAAACCACTCTAAAAATTTGCTTTATTAGGCCACACTAGCTAAAACTTTTCTGTTTACAAATTGCATGCCTCACTGGCAATACAACAAGCCTCACTAGAAAATCCTCATGTCTCACTGACAAATACCATGCCTCACTAGCAAACATCATGCTTCACTAGAAACTTGCCATGCCTCACTGAAAAACTTACCACATCAAAAGAAATAAAAAAAAATCAAAGGGTTAATTTATTTCCATACAAATCACTACTCTATCTCTACATCAATAAAACTTCATCTCCCTTATTCACACTTACCACAACACTATTTTCATCAAATTGAAATGCAAACCACGTGATGTTCATATGCATAAAGAATCTCCAACCTTTGCACCTTCCCTTGTCTAAAATATTCTTTAAATGATCAAGTAGGTACCACAAAATTGACTTCTTCCAATCAACCTTCAGTCACTTGTAATTTCACTTGGATCACACCAATCTATGCAGTAAAAACACATTCTTGAAGACAATCATACAAAGTCAATATTATGTTGTTTAATACTACCTCTCTATGTTTATTCCAAAACAAAAAACATAATACCATATACTTCAATACCCTCTCCCAAATCACCATTGAAATCTTCTCAATGCATTAACACTCGTTAGTGATCATGTGTAGACCACACTAAACAAAGTAAAGAAACCATACTTCATGAATATAGACATATAGAGGCATTATTTAATACTACCATTAAATTATTCCTCTTTGTGTTCACCTTTACAAAATCATGGTATCATCAATTTTAATTCACTCACACAAAATAGTGTCTTTCATCACATTCCAGACAATAAAATCATATTCAAATTACCCTAAATTCTGCAAAGAATACAAAGCCATCATCCTTTCCTATGTATTGTCTTAGAAAATAAAAATCAAAGGTATCATAGTCTTCAAATGCATTCTAACAGAACACAGAACCCACTCATGAATATAGTCAAAATGAGTTCATACTTTATTGTTCAATCCACCCTTTTTTGTTGTATATTTTTCACAGCAAAAACATAATGCCATCATCTTCAATACTCATATTTCAGAGCACACAATCAACCATCATTCCAATTCTCCACAATACCTTGTCATCATCTTCAGTATCTATCTATCATCATCTTACAATAAAAAATACCTTCATCCCAAAAAAAACATCACCAAATTTAAAAACTCCAATTCCCAAAACTCTGACCATTGGGATTCAAGTTCAAACTAGAATGCCACATTTCAGTTTTGGCATGCTCAAGAAAACCCTTGAACTATTCATATTCAAGCAATCATACAATCATGTGAACAACTGTCAAATTAACACCTCGAGAAGTAACTATTAACAAGGTTTAAATTAAAACCTTTGATCTCACTCTCCCGCCACAATTGCAATTAAATAATAGCCATTGATTTTGGTTGGAGTGGTAGATTATAAACACTTAACTTGTATGGCTGGTTGCAAGGGTTGGTCTCCATTGACTATGAATTCCTTCAAGCAGTCACTTAAGTGACTTACAATTGGTGACAACAAGTCACCAATTAAATATGACAAAATTAAATTCATTATCAACTTTGCATTGTAAACCTTGCTTAGGGTCTTAGAAACAAATATTTTTTGAATGTTTCAGCCCTAGACTATGTCCAAACCTTAGAGAATTATGTATATATGACTATCTTTAGATCTCTTTTCAATTGCATATCCTTGACATCAACACCACTCAAGATCTTTGTTTGAATAATTCCTTCTAATATTTTGCACCATTACCATGTGAGAAAGCATCAACATCAACTCCAAATGTGAACATCACAAAATCCAACTCTTTGTGACAATGAAACATCAACCATGAACTAAAGACCTTGTAGCATCGTCAAATTGCAACTATGTCCACATGAAGCAATTCTTTACTTTTGCAATGATCATACTCTGGCATGAAACAAATCTTTGCTTTTGCAATAACACCATAAACTGTATGAACAAGAATCTTTGAATATCATCAAAATATACCATGCTTTGACATCTTTACATGAACAAGAACCTTTAACTGATTACTTTTTCATAAAGGAATTCTATCACACTTTTACATCTGTGAAAAATCAACTTTGATTCACTTTGAATCACTGAGTACCTACTGATATCTTTGACATCATTTTCAACCAAGAAATCCTTAAAATGAACCATGAGACAATCAACAAATACTTTGATCTAAAGTACCTTCAGAGCTTTGTCCTTTGAAACAACACTAGGAAGTGAATAAAAAATCACGTGTCTTAAATATCAGTGACAAATGAAGGAGCCTAACACTAGACTATACAGTGAGTAGATGACAAACCAAACAAAGTATCTTTAACATCAAACCCTCAACATTATGAAATGCCATACCTTTGACATCACTGACAAACCATGCCAACAAACTCCCCCTTTGGCATTGATGTCAAACCAACTTTTGTATTTGTACCTAGTTGCTCTTCTCCCTCTTTGAAAACAATGACAAAGGAACTCATGAAAATATGCAAGAGAAAATTGTCACCATATAAGCATGTGCATAGTGAATGAAACCATTTTCATATCAAAAAGAGAATTTATATCACTTTCACTGATTATTGATGTTACAAATGAAAAAGTAAATATATAGCATTACTCCACCTACAAAATAGATCTACCTTGATTGTCAAAAAAATACACTATCATCAATCAAAATTGCACTAAGCACTATCATCGAGATTGTTACCCTGCAACTAAGCAGCTTGAGTAGGTCATAAAACTTTGGTAAAACCACTCAATACTGAGAGTTTAATCACTTCCGAGCATTGAAAACTACCAAGATACCTCATGAATCAGTAACAAGTAGTGCACAATAGGTGTACTCCATGCAATAAGAATCACTAAAGGAACTATTAAGGTAATGAAGTCATTGTCTCAAGGAAGTTTACTATCTCAAAGCTATCAAGGGTGCCACTATCTCAAGCCAAGCAACAAGTAACCACAACAAGATTTTGCACTGTACAGTTGTTTTTTCTTTTTCATGATTATTCACACCACTATATAAAATACTTTCTAAAGAAATTTTTTTTTACCTTCATTCACTATCAAGAGGTCCAAGACAATTATGGAAGGAATAAACTCAATGAAAGTGTAGATCCCAATAGATGAGCATACCACTATCAAACACCACTACACTGTGGCTAACCACCATACCTCTATAACAATGTATGAATAACATGGTGATTGAGAAGCAACATCAAAACACAAGATTGTTGTAGAAACTATATACCTATTGTCTAACATTATTGAATTCAATGAAATTTCCTTTTACAAACTTTGCAACCCAACACAACATATGCATATCAAGGATCGTTAAAGCACCATTACTCAAAATACCACATTGTGATACTCCATCTTTTGGAATTGTAACCACTTGAAACACTTGCAACAAGAGACTCATAAAGTAATCAACCATTATCATTGTGATTACTCATACTATAACCCTGCAAGAAGATGTTTGCAAGACACAAAAAAATATGATTGAACTAAGATATCACTGTCAATAAGGCACACTGTGCTCTATAGCTACACACCACTATCAAGCAAGATATTTAATGCAAAAAATAACACTATCAATTTCACAATCCAAACTCCATCATTTAAGCACCAACTGCATATCAATATGATATTTCTACTGACAAGGTAAGGCAAAAACTTGGAACTGTTATCACAGACTAAAATAGGATCCTTGGAAATCACAGTTAAAGCATCATATATTTGAACCAACAACAATATCACTAAACAACTAAAATAAAATCACTATGGCAAGTTCAATAGTCCAAAAATGACTGCACCAAAAACCTATGAAGAAGAATAAAGAGAATAGCATTGTCAAAGCATCATCATAACATAAGAAAAGCATTGACACCACTGCCACTTTGATACCATACTATCAAATTTAATATATGTCAAATATTGGCAACATATGCATTGTCACTATGATGTTATCACTATCTTACTTCCATTCAAATCATTAAACTATTATCAAATTGGCAAGCGAGGATCAAGCAAACTTATCCACAATGTTTCTTAAGGAAAACATCATTGTGCACTGTCAAACAAGGATTGGTATCTATCCTTTGAGTTTGAGAGAATTTTAAAATTGAGATGGAGAGCACTACACTTTGACAAAGTCACAATAAAAACATGAAAGAATGACACTAGGAAGCCACTTTATAGGCAACATAACAGTCTCAAAAAACCACATCACATTGTCCAAGCAACAAATCACTACCTAAGAGCCATAGGACACTGGCATTATCTCTGCCTTCATTATGTTAAGACATGATAATCTTTACTCCTTGATTTTATCTCATGATAGTCCTCTTGAATAATTTTACCTCCCTTGATAATGCTTATATTAATTTGGAACAATGATATTAGTGTCTTCTTGAGTGTGTTGACATTTCCTTCTTGATATATTTTCTCTGTAACTATCCTCTAAATTCTTTCCACAACTCTAGCATTATTTGAGATCCCCATTTCCCTGTTCTTCATTATCTAATCACTGTTAACTAACATATAGCATTGAACAAACATCATTTTTCATCATCATTGTAGAGACATAACATTTTTCTTGTTGACTAAGGGGTTTCAATAATACACCTAAAATTATCTCCCCCTAACCTTATGTTGTTCTTTAAGAAATTATGGAAGTTTCTTGTGCAATATGCACAAGATTAGGTTCTTTCTTCTCTTTCTTTTGTTTCCTTCTCCAAACTTTCATAGCTCTTGTTTTCTTGTGATGACCAAAAGGTTCCACCAAATTAATCTTACAAAACAGTTTTGTATGTCCAAACTTATGGCATCTATAGAAAATGACCTCACTTCTTCTACTTGACCATCCAACTTTCTTTTCATGCATCCAACACTCTCTTTCTCTATGATCAAATTCATAAAAATAAATAACAATAACTATGAAAATAATTTTCAAACTTGGACATTTGATGGTATTCTGATTGAAAAGATCTTTTGAATGTTTGTTGTTGTTGGCTTATGGAGGGGTACTTTCTTTTGTCTTCGTCTTGTCTTTGGCCTTATGAGCAGTCAAATAATAATTTAGATCTATTTTCTTCATTGGTATTTCTCTGACCTTAGAACTTTGCCCATCTTCAAAACCTAACCTAGTATTATCCTTGTGATGTTTTTTCTTTCTCAACATCTCATATAAACACTCAATACTCTTTTCAAATTGAAGTGTCTTGCATAACTTAGAAGATGCTTTTTCTAGTTCCTTTCTCAAAGAAACTATCTCTAACTCATATCTTTCACAATCAACCTCTTTTTCCTTAAACTAAATTTTGACTTCTATTTTCTAAACTACAACCTGTACCTTCAAATCTATGATTAGTTTTTCTACTTCTTGAAGAGTTGAAAGTGTCTTGGCTTTGGACTCCTTTTCTTCTTGAAGCTAAAACTTTAATTTATGATTCTCATTTTTGAGGTTCTTGATCTCATCTAGGCTATGCATAAGTTTTCCTTCAAGATCAAATTCACATTCATCTTCATCATACTCCTATTCACATTCACTCACAGTGTGGTCTCCTTCTTTGTCAACATTCTCAACAACAAAATCATCTTCTTTCAGATATATCACATCTTGTGTCAATTAACAAGGTTATTTCTTGTAACAACACCACTTTGATACATACCAACTAGCTTGTCCCAAACCTCTTTTGCATCCTTACAATACATAACTTTAGCAATGATCTCATTTGGAAAACCACAAAAGATGGCATCCATGGCCTTTGCATTGAATTCAAGAGCCTTCTTCTTATTAGTAGTAGAAGAAGGTGTTGAATATACTGGATAACCTTTCTCTACTACCATCCATACACCAAATCCCATAGAAGATAAATAAGACTCCATCCTAAGTCTCCAAAAAATAAAATTAGTGTCATCAAAATGAGGTGCTCTAGAGATAGAATATTATTCCATTTGTAATTCATTTCTTATAACTACTTCTTCATCATCCTTTGTATTTAGTTGAGGTGGTGGTTATTTTTTAACACTTCGTTGAGTATTTCCTTTTCCTTTATTTATTTTTCGTTTTTCCATGATAAGTACTCCACTACCAAGATATCCCAATTTGATTAAAATTGTGCAAGGGACCTAATTCTCTTATACCACTTGTTGGAGTACAGGACCACTGAAAGGTGGGGTGAATCAATGGTCAAATAAAACCAATTTCAAAACTTAACACACTTGATTATTCAAAGACTCTAGATATTTGTATGTTATGTGTATACACCTAAAATTGGTCTGGAGAATCTGATTAATTAAATACAATTTATTTGATTAATTATCCTAAATTTCCTCTACTGTTTGAATAAATAGAAATATTTATTTATATAGTTCACGTTCACATTCACATTTAAATTCTTCTAATTCTTCTATTATCTCATCTTAATTAAATAAACAAAATTAAATACTTTGTTTGAGTTAATTATCATTTCCCTATTTTATTCTATTGCATCAAATATTAAATTAATTAAATAAAGATCAAACATTTTATTGATTAATTATCATATTCTTCTATTTTAATTTAATAAACAACTTATATAGTTTGTTCTATTAAATTATTTATCCCTCTTTTGCTAATTTAAATAAATCAAAAATATTTAAATAAAGGCATAAAGAATATTCCTTTATATTTCCTCAAAACCAAATTAGATATCCTATGTCCAATTTATGTCAAAATCATGTCAAAATTAATTGATTGAAACTTCATGGGAAGAATTGGAGACAAATTGCAAATTTATCTCTCAATCCTTTTCCATCAATCCTTCCT
This sequence comes from Sequoiadendron giganteum, assembly GCA_007115665.2. Lineage (NCBI taxonomy): Eukaryota > Viridiplantae > Streptophyta > Pinopsida > Cupressales > Cupressaceae > Sequoiadendron > Sequoiadendron giganteum. Next base: position 777,329,144 of record CM021100.1, read on the forward strand.
CTTCTCTTGCCTGGTGTTTTCATGGGTAGAGACAATCTCCAAAATCTTCTCAATCTCCTCCATCTCTCACCATTCAATCCTCTAGATTGAATCCAAGCCTCTCTTTGCCATCCCTATGCATTTCTACAACCAAGAAATCTATAAATAAAGCTTCATTTAACCAAGAAAAGGATGAAAGATCCAGATTATCGAGCTTATACAATCTTACTCTGCAAGAATTCAAGCATCAAGCATCCAAGCTTCCAAGCATCCAAGCATCCAACATCCAACATTCTAGTTTTCATATCATGGTTGCCTCCTATAGCTTCATTTATCAGTTTTTATGTCAATCCATGCTATATTATTTTCTTTTATCATTCTAGCATTATCATATTAGCTTCATATCATTGCATCAACATCATTTTGTTCTTTAGATTGTCATTTTAACAGTTATAATGTTATTTAAATTTGAGAGCACTTTAGCTTAATAAATCTTTGAAGATAGGAGACAATGAGACGCTTTTAGTAGATTATTAGCTTGATCTTTGATACAATGTTTCATTAAGAAGTGTTTTATTCACACTTACACTATGAAAATCACAAAGATATGCAAATCAAAACATAACATTTGAATCAAGGATGATACACCAAGCACAATGTGACACACCATCAAGAAGAAACAAAACATAGGGTTTATGAGTGGAAAACCCCTAAAAGGGTGAAAAAACCACTTTGAACATTTTCTTTATTAAACCACATTGGCTAAAACCTTGTTGTTTACAAATTGTGTGCCTCACTGGCAATACAACAAGCCTCACTGGAAACTAACTAAGCCTCAGTGGAAAATCCTCATGTCTCACTAATGAATACCATGCCTCATTGGCTTCTCAAACCGCCTCACTGGCAACTCACCATGCCTCATTGACAAAATTACCACACATCAAAAGAAATAAGAAAAATTAGAGGGTTAATTTGTTTCCATACAAATCACTACTTTATCTTTGCATCAATAAAACTCCATCTCCCTTATTCACACTAACCACAACATTATTTTCATCAAATTGAAATACAAACCACTTGATATTCATATGCATAAAGAATCCGCAACCTTTGCACCTTCCCTTGTTTGAAATCTTCTTTAAATGAACAAGTAGGTACCACAAAACTGATTTCTTCCAATCAACCTTTAGTCACTTGTAATTTCACTTGTATCACACCAATCTATGTACTGGAAACACATTCTTGAAGACAGTCAATATTTTGTTTTTCAATATTGCCTCTCTGTGTATATTCCAAAAAAAAACATAATACCATAGACTTCAATACCCTCTCCCAAACCACCATTGAAATCTTCTCGATGCATTGACACTCATCAGTGATCATGTGTAGACCACAATAAACAAAGTAAAGAAACCATACTTCATGAATACAAACATACAAAGGCATTATTTAATATTGACATTAAAGTCTTCCTCTCTGTGTTCACCTTTACAAAATCATGGTATCATCAATTTCAATTCACTCACACAGAATAGTGTCTTTCATCACATTCTAGATAGTAAAATCACATTCAAATTACCCTAAACTATGCAGAGGATACAAAGCCATCATCCTTTCCTATGTATTGTCTTAGAAAAGAAGAATCAAAGGTATAATACTCTTCAAATGCATTATAAGAGAGCACAAACCCCACTCATGAATACAGTTAGAACTGAGTTCATATTTTATTGTTCAATGCACCCTTTTTTTGTATATATTTCAAATCAAATACATAATGCTATCATATTCAATACTCATCTTTCAGAGCACACAAAAAACCATCGTTCAAAGTATCCATGCAATACATTGGCATCATCTTCAATATCTTCATGCCATCATCTTATAATAAAAAATACCTTCATCCCTGAAAAAGCACCACCAAATTCAAAAACTCCAATTCCCAAAACCATGACCATTGGGATTCAAATTCAAACTAGAATGCCACATTTTAGTTTTTGCGTGCTCAAGGAAAACCTTTCAAACTATTCATATTCAAGCAATCATACAATCATGTGAACAACTATCAAATTACCACCTCGAGAAGTAACTGTTAACAAGGTTTAAATTAAAATCTTTGATCTCACTCTCCCACTATAGTGGAAATTAAATAATAGCCATTAATTTTTCTCGGAGCGGTAGATTATAAACACTTAACCTATTTGTTTGGTTTCAAGGGACAATCTCCAATGACTATGAAGTCCTTCAAGCAGTCACTTAAGTGACTTAGAATTGGTGATAACAAGTTACCAATTAAATATGACAAAAGTAAATTCATTATCAACTTTGCATTGTAAACCTTGCCGAGGGTTTTAGAAAAAAAATATGTTTTGAATGTTTAAACCCTAGACTACGTCCAAACCTTAGAGAGTTATGTATAGATGACTATCTTTAGATCTCTTTTCAATTGCATACCCTTGACATCAACACCACTCAAGATCTTTGTTTGAATAATTCCTTTTAACATTTTTCACCATTACCATGTGAGAAAGCATCAACATCAACTCCAAATGTGAACATCAGAAACTCCAACTCTTTGTTACAATCAAACATCAACCATGAACTAAAGACCTTGTAACATCATCACCTTGCAACTCTGTTCACATGAAGCAATTATTTTCTTTTGCAATAATCATACTCATGAAACAACTCTTCGCTTCTGCAACAACACCATAAACTGTATGAACAAGAATCTTTGAATATCATCAGAATATACCATGCTTTGAAATCTTTGCATGAACAAGCACATTTAACTGATTACTTTTTCATAAAGGAATTCTATCACAATTTTACATATGTGGTCAACAAATAAAATTTGACTCACTTTGAATCACCCAGTACCTACTAATATCTTTGACATCATTTGCAACCAAGAAATCCTTGAAATGAACCATGCGACAATCAACAAAAACTTTTATCTAAAGTGCCTTCAGAGCTTTGTCCTTTGCAACAACACTAGGAAGTGAATAAAAAACCATGTGTCTTAAAGATCATTGACAAATCAAGGAGCCAAACACTAGACTGTGAAATGAGAAGATGGAAAACCAGATAGAGTATCTTTAACATAAAACCCTCAACATTATGAAATGTCATACCATTGACATCAATGAAAAACCATACCAATAGAGTCTTGTAAGGGAACTTTGGTAGAGAGGGACAACACATCAAGAATAAATAAAATTAAATATCATTATCGACCTTTTTTTTTGATGAAATTGGAAAATTGGGTGGATTCTTTGACAAAAGATGAAGAATTTCCAACTAGAGGAGTGATAAACTATTGAGAAATTATGTCTCAACTTCTAGCTTGAAGTCCTCGTTTTCATGCCTTGGTGATTTTGTGTTGTTTACAAAGTTATGGCGGAGGCGAAGCCGGGATGGAACTTGGCATTGTTCTATTTGCCTAAGTTCTGAGTCTCTGGCGGAGGCGGAACCGGAATGGAATTAGACATTGTTCTGTTTGTCTAAGTTCTGGGTTTCGGTTCTCGTTCCTTCTCTGACTTCGCTTCGTAGGTTCTAGCGAAGGCGGAACCAGTTTTGGAAGTTGGCAATGTCTGTTTGCTAGGTTCCTGTTTCAGTTTCTGTTCCAACTTCGGGTTCGACTCCTGCTTGTGCAATTTGGTTCTTCTAGATGTTTGGATTCTACTCAGGGTGTTTTCCTCTGCCTTGTCTTGGTTTTGGATTGATGTTTCTTGCAGTTGGCGGAGGCGGAACTGGAACCGGATTGGTTCTTGATCTTGGACTTTTGGTAAAGTCCTGTTTCTGTTTCTGTTCCGTTCCCGGCTCCGGCTCCGACTCCAATGTTCTTGTCTTGGTTTGACCCTGGGTTGACTTTACCCAATCAGAACTGTTTCCGATGAGTTCCTCTTTGGCGTGGGCAGACGCAGAACCGAAATGGTTCTTGAACCTGAAATTTCGGTAGGGTCATGTTTTGACTCCAGTTCCAACTCTGACTCTAGCAGTGTGTATTTTTGGTGGAGTCCTATTTCGACTCCTATTCCGACTCCAACTCTAGCAGTGTTTGAAATGACTTGAAGTCTTGGTCGCACCTGATGTCTATTTGACCATTTTGGTTGCTCTGTCAACTGCGATTGCTGATGGGTCTTGGACGCATGGCACCTGGTTGAATAGTGATTGGACAGATACCAAGATAGTTATTGTGGTAGTTGCATTTGTCAAAGAAGGGTGGTGAGCTCAACCATTTTGGTAATGGCTTTGAATGCAATGACGGCTTGTTGCAAGAGATCTGTTAGATCCGACCAGATGCGTGATTTGAGGATGGACTTCATTGCTCTTCTAAGTAGGTTACATTTGGATGAAAGATGTGTTATTTCTCATAAGTTAGACAAGTTGAGTTGAGTCGAGAAGTTGCAAAGCAAGTTGAAGTCGCAAGCTGAAGGACGTGAGTTCTTGAAGAGGGTTTTGAACTGTATATTGTGAAAATATTGTAACAGTGGATCTGAATCTCTCTGGGTGATTGTGACCTGAGCAAAGAAGTCTGGATATTGTATGTAATCAATTCATTACTGTAATACAATTGATTTGACTTTGTGTGGTGGGTTTTTTGCATGAAAGGGTTTTCCCACGTAAATACTATGTCATCTTTGTTTGCTTATCTTTTTGGTTTCTCATTGCCATGGTTGCATGCATCTCTATAAGTTTTAGAAACTGTTAGTTTTTCGTTTTGCTTCTCTCCCCTATAGCAAAGGTGTTAAGGGAATGTATTCCGCACTGTTGGGTCATTAGATCCGCATTCTTTTCCCTTCAAAGTTGTATCAGAGCTTGGCCAGTTCGTGTTATCCTTGTTAGGGAAAATTAGTTTTTTGCACTAATACTGTTTCAGTGGGAGAGTTGCATTGTTAAACTTGTTTCTGTTGTGTGATGGCGACTACATCTGGTAGAATAGATATTGAGAAGTTTAATGGCAGCAACTTTGAGTTATGGAAACTCAAGATAGAAGACTTGCTTGTGGATAGAGACCTCTATATTGTAGTGTCTGGAACTAAGCCACAAACTACGACCCATGAAGCTTGGGATCTTGCTAATAGAAAAGCAAGAGGATTGATAAGACTGAGTCTAGTCGGTTCTGTGCTCTTGAATGTTCATGAGGAGATGTCTGCAGCTGCTTTGTGGAAGAAGCTTGGTGATATTTACCAAGGAAAATCTTTGGTAAACAAGTTATTCCTGAGGAAGAAGTTGTACTCCTTGAAGATGGATGAAGGTGCATCTGTTGCAGATCATCTGAACTCATTTAATATGAGTGTTACTCAGCTAGCATCTGTAGGTGTAAAGATTAAGGAGGAGGATCATTGCATGCTCCTGTTGTGTTCATTACCTGACAGTTGGGATCATCTTGTGATAGCTATTGGAAGCATAACCACTGCTTTCAAGACTGATGATGTGGTTGCTTCGCTTCTGTCTAAAGAAATGCGAAGGAAATCTTTTGAGATGGCCAAAGATGCTCTTTCTATTCAATGTAGAACAAAGGAGAAAGGCAAGAAGAAAGATAAGTCGAAATCCAAGTTTAAAGGGAGATCAAAGTCTCCTGGTAAAAAGTCCAAGGTAAAGTGCTGGAACTGTGGGCAACCTGGTCATATCAGGAAGGACTACAAGGAGAAGAAGAAGAAGAATGCTTCTAACAACGAATCTTCTCAAAGTGATGCAGATGCCTTCATTGCAACAGCCCTGACAACTCAGACATCAGATGATGTTTGGTTAGTTGATTCAGGTGCCTCTTTTCACATGACATCTAATAGAGATTGGTTCTCAAAGTATGAGAAGTATGATGGTGGAAAGGTATACTTTGCAAGTGATTCAACGCTGGAGATTGTTGGCATAGGAAGGGTCAGAATTTAGTTTCTTGACGGGAGAGTCAAAGGAATTGGTGGTGTTCTTCACATCCCAAGTTTGGCTCGAAATCTTCTTTCTGTTAGTAAGTTAAATGATGCTAGTGTAGAAGTTTCTTTTTCTAGTAAGGGATGTAAAATGGCTAGAGGTGCAATGGTGTTAGCTAAGGGTGTTCATACTGGCACTCTATACAAGCTAGATGCATGACCTGTTCTTTGTAACAGTGCCTCTGTAAAGTCATGTAATTCTGCACCTATAGAGAGAGATGAAGACTCTTCACTATTTGCAAATGCTTTGGAGGTAAAACTCTCAGCAGAGAAGACTATGTTATGGCATCATAGACTTGGTCACATTGGTGAGAAAGGTTTAAAAACCTTGAAGAACAAAAACCTTGTAGAAGGGCTTGATGATTGTAACCTTGAGTTTGATTTCTGTGAACATTGTATCTATGGAAAGCAACATCGTGTTTCTTTCTCCTCTAGTCCTCACAAATCTTTTGGTATACTGGATTATATTCATTCTGATGTGTTTGGTCCAGTTGATATTCCTTCGTTATCAAAGTCTAGATATTATGTTTCTTTTATTGATGACTATTCGAGAAGGGCATTTGTATACTTTCTTAAAAGTAAATCAGAAGTGTTCAGTCAGTTTAAAGAGTTCAAATCTTTGGTAAAAAATCAGACTAGAAGGAAAATAAAGTGTTTAAGGATAGACAATGGAGGTGAGTTTTATTCTACAAATTTTGAAAGGTACTGCATTGATCATGGAATTAAAAGGCATAAGACAACCCCCTACACTCCACAGCAAAATGGAGTTGTTGAAAGGTTGAACAGGACACTGATGGAAAAGGCAAGGAGTATGTTGAGTGGTGCTGGTCTAGAGCAGAGGTTCTGGGCTGAGGCTGTTGCTACAGCATGTTATTTGATAAATAGATCTCCTTGTTCAGCTCTTGTTGACATGACACCTTTGGAAGCATGGTCAGGTAAGAAACCCTCATTAAGGCATGTTCGGGTCTTTGGCTGTGAGGCATATGTTCATGTGCCAAATGAAAAGAGATCAAAGTTGGATAACAAGGCTGTGAAATGTATTCTCATCGGCTATGGAGTTGGTGTGAAAGGATACAAGCTTTGGAACCCTATTACTGAGAAAGTTTTGTATAGCAGAAGCGTGATATTTCGTGAGCTGAAACCTCTAGTAAGTGATCAATAGCTTGAGACAAATCAGAGTGATAAGAAGAAGGATGTAGTTGAGATTCCCCAAACTCCAGAAAGGGAAGAGCTACATGGTGTACCTGAGATTGAGGAGAGTTCAAGCAGCTCTGGAAGTTCTGATGATGAAGAACAACCTCAACCTCCAAGGAGATCTACATGAGAAAGAAGGCAACCAGAAAGGTATGGTTTCTCTATGTTAGATTCAAATTGTGCTTATGCCTTAATTACCAGCACTGATGAGCCTAGGACTATGAAAGAAGCAATCAGCATGGCTGATTCAAATTCTTGGCTGGAAGCCATGAATGAGGAGATGGATTCCTTGAAAAAGAATGATACCTGGAAGTTGGTACTACTACCTAAAGGGCGAAAGCCTATTGGCTGCAAGTGGATACTCAAAAGGAAGACAGGCCTTGATGGCAGTGTGGAGAAGTATAAGGCACGACTGGTTGCAAAGGGATTTTCCCAAGTTGAGGGAATTGATTATGGAGAGATCTTTTCCCCTGTAGCAAAGTTGACATCCATCTGATTTTTGTTGTCATTGGCAGCTGTGTATGACTATGAAATTGAGCAGATGGATGTGAAGACAACGTTTCTCCATGGTGAGTTGGAAGAAGAAATCTTCATGTCCCAGCCTGAGCATTTTGTTGATAGAGGTAAACAAAATCTGGTTTGCAAGTTAATTAAATCTCTCTATGGTCTAAAGCAATCTCCTAGAATGTGGTACCAAAAAATTGACACATTTGTGTTGTCAATTGGGTATGTTAGATCAAAATCTGATCATTGCATCTATTATAAATGTGAGAATGATCATGTGCTTGTTATTACTTTGTATGTGGATGACATGTTATTCATTGGTAATAGCAAAGCAATGATTTTTGATCTTAAAACTCAATTGTCTGCTAAGTTCGAAATGAAAGATCTTGGAGCAGCAAGGTACATTCTTGGAATGGAGATAACCAGGGATAGAACAAGCAGAAAGCTTTGGCTCAATCAGAGTAAGTATGTGAAAACCATTTTAGAGAGGTTTAGCATGACTGATTGCAAGCAGCTAGTTGTTCCAATCATGCAAGGATTGAAACTATCTGCTGAAGACTGTCCAAAGTCTGCTACTGAGATGGAGGACATGACCAGTGTGCCTTATGTAAGTGTAGTAGGCATTTTGATGCATGCTATGGTCTGTACCAGACCAGACATTGCCCAAGCAGTGGGATTTCTAAGCCGTTTCATGGAAAATCTAGGGAGATCACATTGGGATGCTGTAAAGAGAGTGTTCAGATATTTGAAGGGTACTTCAGATTTTGCTTTGTGTTACCATGGCAGTATAGTTGCATCACAGAGGACTCTTAGCATTTAGGGATATGTTGATTCTGATTGGGCAGGGGACATTGATAGTAGAAGATCCACCAGTGGATACACTTTCATGCTTAATGGTGGAGCAATCAGTTGGATGAGCAAGCGACAAGCTGTAGTTGCTTTATCCACGACAGAGGCAGAGTACATGGCAGCAACTCATGCTTGCAAGGAGGCAGTGTGGTTGAGGCGTTTGTGTTCGGACATTGGATTTAATGCTAAGCAGATTTCAATCTGCTGTGATAGTCAAAGTGCCATTTGTTTGGCAAAGAATCTGACCTTTCATGCCAGGACCAAGCACATAGATGTGCAATATCACTTCGTGAGGGATATGGTTGAAGATGGCAAGGTCAGTATGGATAAGGTTGACACCTTGAAGAATGTTGCAGATGCCTTGACAAAGCCAGTTAGCATAGACAAGTTCAGATGGTGCACAAAATCGATGGGCCTTGGGGCCTATGATAGACAATAAGGTATGATGTTTTGAGGAAGCTAGAAGTGTTCACCAAGTGGGAGATTGTTAAGAAATTATGTCTCAACTTCCAGCTTGAAGTCCTCGTTTTCATGCCTTGGTGATTTTGTGTTGTTTACAAAGTTCTGGCAGAGGTGGAGTTGGGATGGAACTTGGCATTGTTTTGTTTGCCTAAGTTCCGAGTCTCTGGTGGAGGCGGAATCAGAATGGAATTAGGCATTGTTCTGTTTGTCTAAGTTCTGGGTTTCGGTTCTCGTTCCTGCTCCGACTCTACTTCCTACCGTTTGTTCCTTCTCGCTTCGCTTCACAGGTTCTGGCGGAGGTGGGACCAGTTTTGGAAGTTGGCAATGTCTGTTTGCCAAGTTCCTGTTTTAGTTTCTGTTCCGACTCCGGGTCCAACTCCTGCTTGTGCGATCTGGTTCTTCTGGATGTTTATATTCTACTCGGGGTGTTTTCCTCCACCTTGTTCTGGTTTTGGATTGATGTTTCCTGCAGTTGGCGGAGGCGGAACCGGAACCGGATTGGTTCTTGATCTTGGACTTTTGGTAAAGTCTTGTTTCTGTTTCTGTTCCGTCCCTGGCTCCGGCTCTGACTCCGATGTTCTTGTCTTGGTTTGACCCCAGGTTGACTTTACCCGGTCAGAACTATTTCCGATGAGTTCCTCTTCGGCGTGGGCGGACGCGGAACTGAAATGGTTCCTGAACCTAAAATTTCGGTAGGGTCATGTTTTGACTCCAGTTCCGACTCCGACTCCAGCAGTGTGTATTTTCGGTGGAGTCCTGTTTCGACTCCTATTCTGACTCCGGCTCTGGCAATGTTTGAAATGACTTGAAGTCTTGGTCGCGCCTGATGTCTGTTTGACCGTTTTGGTTGCTCTGTTAGCTATGATTGCTGATGGGTCTTGGACATGTGGCACCTGGTTGAATAGTGACTAGACGGATACCAAGATAGTTATTGTGGCAGTTGCATTTGTCAAAGAAGGGTGGCAAGCTCAACCATTTTGGTAATGGCTTTGAATGCAATGACGACTTGTTGTAGGAGATCTGTCAGATCCGACCAGATGCATGATTTGAGGATGGACTTCATTGCTCTTTTGAGTAGGTTACATTTAGATGAGAGATGTGTTATTTCTCATAAGTTAGACAAGTTGAGTTGAGTCGAGAAGTTGCAGAGCAAGTTGAAGTCGTGAGCTGAAGGACGTGAGTTCTTGAAGAGGGTTTTGAACTGTATGTTGTGAAAACATTGTAATAGTGGATTTGAATCTCTCTCGGTGATTGTGAGCTGAGCAAAGAAGTTTGGATATTGTATGTAATCGATTCATTATTATAATACAATTGATTTGACTTTGTGTGGTGGGTTTTTTGCCTGAAAGGGTTTTCCCATGTAAATACTGTGTCATCTTTGTTTTCTTATCTTTTTGGTTTCTCATTCCCATGGTTGTATGTATCTCTATAAGTTTTAAAAACTATTAGTTTTTCATTTTTGCTTCTCTCCCCTGTAGTAAAGGTGTTAAGGGAATGTATTCCGCACTGTTGGGTCATTAGATCCGCATTCTTTTCCCTTCATAAACTTGTATAGATAGGTAGTAAGCTTTCAAGTAGGGGAATTAAAAATGCTAGTAATAAGCTAAAGAGGGATCCTAGACTTATAAATTATAATAACACCATAGATATTTGGTGTGATTTATTTTTTGGGAAATAGATGGGTTTTGGTACAATTGTTAAAGGGGGATTGGGATTATTGGAGGTGTTGGAACATTCAATTTTATAAGGAGGTCCTTAGGGTCTTTTTGTTGAACAAATGTTATCATTGATGTCAAATGAGTTCATTATTGTCACATTTCACTAATGTCAAAGGAAGATGATCAAAAGATTAGTGAGAATTAAATGTAATTGTACTCACATATCATTTTGAGTTGTTGTGGAAGTATATGTTGCTATCTATATTGATAAAATAAGTTGAATATTATCTATAGAATCATAATACATCTATTCATGTTGACAGAAGTGATACGAGAGTCTGATCCGAAAAGTTTCAATCTAGTTACTCAAGGTACAAAAATTTATTTGGCAATACATTTATGTTTAGTATTTCTTTCTGAAAGTGAGTTTGGCTCTACGATTTGAATGTAGTGTATGTCTACACATGTTCTATTATATTCTAGAGTTTTCAGAATGGATGTTTATCAAGAATTTTTTTTGAAGTGACAAAAGGTTTTCTCTACATGTGTTGGAAGAATGAAGAAGAAAATCTCATTATATAGCTTTTGTGTTGTCATTGATGTGACCATGTTATATGAGTTATAATTGCATCACCATAAGTTCAAGCTTGATTCGGTATTCTGAACTAGTATGTATAAATACCCTCCGATATTTTGATTTGCAATCCTCCATTGATAGATATCATACATTGAGGTTTTGGGAGATGGTTCTTGGTTGCTAGAATCTTGTAAATTCAGAATTTCGTGTGTACAAGTGCTCGTATGACGAGTTGGCATCATTCTATTATTGTATTTTGTTATTAGGTTATCCTTGGCCAACCTAATCAACAATTGATGTTATAATGAATTAATTTTGTGTTATGAATGTATTTGTGACCTATCTTAGGTCCATGCCAATATATTGTAGCATACTAAATACTTGAATTTTTTTTGGAAAATTTTTGTACAATCTTGAAGCCATCAGATAATTTTTTTGGTGAATGAAGGTTGCATCTAATTAGTCCAACCTAATTGATGCTTGTGGATGAGTCAAATATATTTACTAGATAGTTTTGAGATTGAAACATATAAGATAAGGTGAAGATGAATCAAGGTGAATATATATCTACTAGTATGCAATTTTACTATGCATCAAAGGAATAGAATCAACACTTGTTAGGTGTAACTTTACCAGTTCATATTCTGGCTATAAACCATTGTAATTTTTGTAGGCAGTGAGCCTTCCATTTTTGGACAATGAGTCCTAATAGTGAGCCACCCTTTGTAATATCTTATAACCAATTATATCATATTATGAGCTAATCCTCACCGTGGTTTTTCCCATTTTGGGTTTTCCACATAAAAATCCTAGTTTTCATATGTTGTGTTTTTTAATTTTTTGCTAATGCTCTTGCTCATTCTTACTGTTATATGCATTGGAATATTTGGATGGTGTATGTTCAATAAGTTTAAGAAGATATTTATTCACCCCTCCCCTCTCAGTATCTTGGGTGTTCAACAATTGGTATCAGAGCCCGGTTCCTCCGAAGAAGCCTAACAACTTGAGGAAGATCTTGAAGATGAGACAAATGGATGATAAAGAATAACTCTGGACAACTCTTGATGATCTTGACAAAGATGAAAATGAAAACAGAGATCTGAAAGAAAATTTTGATGAGGCAAATGAATGCATCAAGAAATTGAAAGAGCAATTGAATAAATTCAAAGAAAGACGGAGAAGTAAGCGAGCAATTAAAACAAGCAATTGAAGAGATCACCAGATTGAAGGTGCAAGTGGAGGAAACTAAGAGAATTGAAGATTGTCTTAATACAGTAGTGCAAAGAAAGACTGATGAATGCTCTATGCATGAACAAGAAGTGGTAAACTTGAGAGTAGATATGGAAAAATCAAGAGTTTGTAAATATAGCTTCAAAAAAAGCTCCACCAAGCTTGATGAGTTTATTGGAGGACATAAACCAACTAAAGACCAAGGTGGTTTGGGACTAGAAGTAGGTGAAAGCTCAAAGTCTATGCAAACCCTGAACAAAGTGGACAATCAAAAGACTCAAGATAAAGGAAAAAAAACAAGAAATCTAAGAAGCTTTGCTAGAAGACCACCTATCAGACATCCAAATGCTTAAAGATATCCATCTTTCAATGGTGTTTGTTTTTCATGCAATACATTTGGTCACAAGGCAATAAAGTATAGAAGCAAAATAAACTAGTATGCTAGATCCTTCTCTAGACAATGTTTTGCATGCAAGAAAGTTGGACATAGAGCTAGTGAATGCCAAGCTCAGATGATGAATTGGTTTAAAGGAGGTAGAATGAATCAATCTTTTGTTGGCTATTGCTATGACTGTAATAAATTTGGACACAAAGAAAATCAATGCAGGTCAAGGGTTAATGGAGGTCAAAAAAATCAGAAAAATGTTGTTTGCTATAATTGTAGCAAGCCTAGACACATTTCAAAAGTATGCAAAAGTAAAGGAGGAAAGCAATATGATCTGGTAAAGAAGAGTGAACTAGTGAAGAAAATTGACAGGAATAAGGTTAAGAAAGAAATGACCAAGATATGGAAGAAGAAAGAAGAGCCAATAACATCAAGTGAGTATGTGCCCTCATCTAGTGTAGACAATCCCTCAGCCAATTAGACCCAGCATGGTCTTAGGGGGAGCTTTAACAGAAAATTATTTGACCCCCTGGATATCTAGTGTGTTAGATATTGGCATGAAGATATGTTGTAAAGAATTAATAAACAAAGCTTATGCAAAAGGAATCAGAAGAAAAGTTGCAGGCATGATCATCAACTAAGGAGTACATTGATGTGAAAGAGAATGAAGATATTGGTTCAGTTGCTAATGAACAACATTCAGACCACAATGACTCTTTCACATTCGGGTCAAACCATTTATCTATTGAGAAACTATGTCTCAATTTCTAGCTTTATGCTTTATGCCCCTTCATTCTTGCCTTGGAGTTTAAGAAGTTCATTCCTGCATTTACCGCCATATCGCGAAGGCCATCTTTTGTGTTCTGGCGGTAATGCGGTGAAGGGTTTGGCGGTTACCGCCATACCGCGTGCAACTTTCTTCTCACCGCAGTGGTCACAGTATCGGTCTTCCCTTCTGTTTGGCGGTTACCGCCCTACCACGGCCAACCAAGAGGTTGACTACGGTGGTCGCGGTAAAGCCACCAACAACCTGGCTGGTGGTTACCGCCATACCACGGCCAGCCAAGAGGCTGACCGCGGTGACCATGGTAAAGCCACCAGCGGCCTAGCTGGCGATTACCGCCATATCGCGACCAACCAAGAGGTTGACTGCGGTGGCCACGGTAAAGCTGCCAACGGCTTCGCTGGCGGTTACTGCCCTACTGCGGCCAGCCAAGAGGTTGACCATGGTGACCGTAGTAAGACCGTCAACAGTTTGTCAGGACGGTTATTGTTATACTACGATGTGTCTCAGGGCCAGCTACGGTAGCATGGTAGCATGAGCGACAAAGCTCGAGCAGACTCGGGCGACTTACTGCCATACCATGAGCTGGTCAGATGAGCTCGACGGTAGCACGATAAGGGTTGTGGGGAGCTCGGGTGAGCTCGATGACTAGTTTAACCGAGTTGGACTCGGTGTCAGAAGTGGACATCGAATGAATTATAGACACATGGCTCAGTGTCAAAGCGATGATTGGTCAGAAACCAAAAAGAGTAATTGCAACAGGTGCAGGTCAACCCAGGGTGGCAAAACAAAACCCAATCTGGGTTAAGACATTAATGCCTGGGTGGATCGATGTAGGAAGATCAGTATGGGCATATCTTGGGTGCGATTGGATTAGAGATGAATGTACTTTGTGATCGGCGGTTGATTGACAGACTTGAATGCAATGTGTGACTTGAGGAAGTCAATGACATATTGCATGATATTATTAAGTTCAAAGGATGTGTTAGAGATAATATGGAAACAGTGAGATAAGCCTACTGTGCTACTGTGAGCTGATTAGAGAAGACTGTAATTTTGTATGTAACTATTTTGTTACTGTAAAACAAATAGTTTGGACTTTGTGTGGTGGGTTTTTTATCTGAAAAGGTTTTCCCACATATATCTTGTGTCAATCTGTGAATGCTAATTTTTTTTATCCTTTTTACTTGCATGTATTCATCTCAAGTAGTTTTAGAATTCTATTGAAACCAATTTATGCTCTTCTCCTCTGGTGTATTAGTGTTAAGGGAATCTATTCCACATTGTTGGGTCTCTAGATCCATACCTATTTTTTTCCCTTCAAGTGGTATCCGAGCTTGGCCAGTTATGTTATCCTTGTAGGAAAGATTAGTTTTTTGTGCTAATATTGTTTCAGTGGGAGTCTTGCATTGTTAAAACTCGTTTTTGTTTGAGATGGCGAGTACATCTGGTAGAATTGACACTGAAAAATTCATTGGCAGTAACTTTGAGTTATGGAAACTCAAGATAGAAGACTTGCTTGTGGATAGAGACCTTTGGATTGCAGTGTCTGGAACTAAGCCACAAAGTACAAAAGCAAGAAGCTTGGGATCTTGCTGATAGAAAAGAAAGAGGTTTGATAAGACTAAGTCTAGCCGATTCTGTTCTCCTAAATGTCCATAAGGAATAGTTTTTAGCTTCATTATGGAAGAAGCTCGGTGATATTTAGCAAGGAAAGTCTTTGGTAAATAAGTTATTCCTGAGGAAGAAGTTGTACTCCTTGAAGATGGAAGAAGGTGCATTTGTTGCAAACCATTTGAACTCGTTTAACATGAGTGTTACTTAGCAGGCTTATGTAGGTGTAAATATTGAGGAGGAGGATTGTTGCATGCTCTTGTTGTGTTCATTACCTGATAGTTGGGACCATCTTGTGATGGCTATTGGAAGCACTACTGTTGCTTTCAAGATGGAAGACGTTGTTGCCTCATTGCTATCTGAAGAGATGTGGAGGAAGTCTTCAGATATGGCCAAAGAGGCTCTTGTTGTTCGAGGTAGACCAAAGGAGAAAGGCAAGAAGAAGCACAAGAAGTCAAAATCCAAATCTGCAGGGAGATCAAAGTCTCCTGGTAAAAAGTTCAAGGTGAGATGCTAGAACTGTGGGCAACCTAGACATATCCGGAAGGACTGCAAGGAGAAGAAGAAGAAGAATGGTTCTGACAACGAATCTGCTCAAAGTGATGCAGATGCCTTCATTGCAGTAGCTTTGACAACTCAGGCATCAGATGATGTCTGGCTGGTTGATTCATGTGCTTCTTTTCACATGACGTCCAATAAAGAATGGTTCTCTAAATACAATAAGTATGATGGTGGAAAGGTGTACTTGGCAAGTGATTCAACATTAGAGATAGTTGGTAAAGGAACAATCAGAATTCAGTTTCCAGACGAGAGAGTCAAAGGTATTGGTGGCGTACTTCACATACCAGGTTTGGCTCGAAATCTTCTCTCTGTTAGTAAGTTAAATGATGCTGGAGTAGAAGTTTCTTTTTCAAGCAAGGAATGTAAAATGGCTAGAGGTGCAATAGTGTTGGCTAAGGGTGTTTGTACTAGCACTCTGTACAAGTTGGATGCATGTCCTGTTCTTTGTAATAGTGCCTCTGTAAAGCCATGCAATGTTGCACCTATAGAGAAAGATGAAGACTCTTCTTTGGCAACAAATGCTATGGAGGTAAAACTCGTAGCTGAGAAGACTATGCTATGGCATCATTGACTTGGTCACATTGGTGAGAAAGGTTTAAAAACCTTGAAGAATAAAAATCTTGTAGAAGGGTTTGATGATTGTAACCTTGAGTTCAATTTTTGCAAACATTGCATCTACGGAAAACAACACCGTGTTTCTTTTTATTCTAGTCCTCACAAATCTTCTGGTATACTGGATTATGTTCATTATGATGTGTTTGGTCCAGTTAATGTTCCTTCGTTATCGAAGTCTAGATATTATGTTTCTTTTATTGATGACTACTCGAGAAGGGCATTTGTATACTTCATTAAAAGTAAATCAGAAGTGTTCAGTCGGTTTAAAGAATTTAAATCTTTGGTTGAAAATCAGACTGGAAGAAAAATTAAGTGCTTGAGGATAGACAATGGTGATGAATTTTTTTTTGCAAATTTTGAAGGGTATTGCACTGATCATGGTATTAAAAGGCACAAGACAACGCCTTACACTCCACAAAAAAATGGAGTTGCTAAAAGGTTGAACAAGACGCTGATGGAAAAGGCAAGGAGTATGCTGAGTGGTGCTGGTTTGGAACAAAATTTCTGGGTTGAGGTTGTGGCTACAACATGTTATCTATTAAATAGATCTCCTTGTTCTACTCTTGTTGACAAGACACCTTTGGAATCATAGTCTAGTAAGAAGCCCTCTCTGAGACATGTCTGTGTGTTTGGCTGTGAGGCATATGTTTATGTTCCAAGTGAAAAGAGATCTAAATTGGATAACAAGGCTATCAAATGTATTATGATTGGCTATGGAGTTGGTGTGAAAGGATACAAGCTTTGGAACCTTCTTACTAAGAAGGTTGTGTCCAAAAGAAGCATTATATTTCATGAGCTAAAACCTTCAGTTTGTGATTAGCAGCTTGGGACAAATCAGAGTGACAAGAAGAAGGATGCAGTTGAAATCCCCCAAACTCCAGAAAGGGAAGAGCTGCATGGTGTACCTGAGACTGAGGAGAGCTCAAGTAGCTCTAGAAGTTCTGATGATGAAGAACAACCTCAGCCTGCAAGAAGATCTACATGAGAAAGAAGGCAACCTGATAGGTATGGTTTCTCTATGTTAGATTCAAACTATGCCTATGCTTTAATTACTAGCACTGATGAACCTAGGACTGTTAAAGAAGCAATCAACATGGTTGATTCAAAGTTTTGGCTGGAAGCCATGAATGAAGAAATGGATTCTTTGAAAAAGAATGATACCTGGAACTTGGTACCACTACCAAAAGGGTGAAAGCCTGTTGGCTGCAATTGGATATTCAAAAAGAAGACAAGTCTTGATGGAAGTGTTGAGAAGTATAAGGCTAGGTTGGTTGCAAAGGGTTTTTCTCAAATTGAGGGAATAGATTATGGAGAGATTTTTTCCCTTGTAGAAAAGCTGACATCCATCAGGTTTCTATTGTCTCTAGCAGCTGTGTATGATTTTGAAATTGAGCAAATGGATGTGAAGACAATATTTCTCCATGGTGAGCTAGAAGAAGAAATCTACATGTCCTAGCCTGAGCATTTTGTTGAAAGAGGTAAACAAAATCTGGTTTGCAAGTTAAATAAATCTCTCTATGGTTTAAAACAATCTCCTAGAATGTGGTACCATAAATTTGACATGTTTGTGTTGTCAATTGGATTTGTAAGATCAAAATCTGATCATTGCATTTATTATAAATTTGAGAATGATCATGTGCTTGTTACTACCCTGTATGTGGATGATATGTTATTCATTGGAAATAGCAAGACTCTGATTTTTGATCTTAAATCTCAGTTGTCTGCAAAGTTCGAAATGAAAGAGCTTGGTGCAGCTAGGTACATTCTTGGAATGGAGATTACCAAGGACAGAACAAGTAGAAAACTTTGGGTCAATCAGAGTAAGTATGTGAAGATAGTTCTGGAGAGGTTTAGCATAGATGACTGCAAGCAACTTGTTGTTCCAATCATGCATGGAACTAAGTTGTTTGTTGAAGACTGTCCAAAGTCTACTACTGAGATGGAGGACATGACCAGTGTGCCCTATGCAAGTGTTGTTGAAGTTTGATGTATGCTATGGTTTGTACAAGACTTGACATTGCCCAAGTAGTGGGAGTTCTAAGCTGATTTATGGCAAATCCGAGAAGATCACATTGAGATGCTGTGAAGAGAGTATTTAGGTATTTGAAGGGGACTTTAGATTATGCATTGTGTTACCATGGCAATATGGTTGTATCACAGAGGGCTCTCAACATCCTTGGGTATGTTGATTCAAATTGGGTGGGGGACATTGACAATAGGCGATCCACCAGTAGATACACTTTCATGCTTAATGGTGGAGCAATCAGCTGGATGAGCAAGCGATAGGTTGTAGTTGCTTTATCCATGATAGAGGTAGAGTACATGGCTACAACTCATGCCTATAAAGAGGTTTTTTGGTTAAACTATTTGTGTTCAGACATCGGATTCAATGTTGGGCAGATTTCAATCTACTCTGACAGTCAAAGTGCCATTTGTTTTTCAAAGAATCCTACCTTTCATGCCAGGACCAAGCACATTGATGTGCAATATCATTTTGTAAGGGATATGGTTGAAGATGGCAAGGTCAGTTTGGAAAAGGTGGACACCTTGAAGAATGTTGCAAATGCTTTGACAAAGCCAGCTAGCATAGACAAGTTTAGATGGTGTGCAAAATCGATGGCCCTTGGGGCCTATGACAGACAGTGATTTTTGTTGCATTGGGGGTTGCTGAAAATGTTCACCAAGTGGGAGCTTGTTGAGAAACTATGTCTCAATTTCCAGCTTAATGCTTTATGCCCCTTCATTCCTACCTTGGCATTTAAAAATTTCATTCCTGCATTTATTGTCATACCACGGCAGTCATCTTTTGTGTTATGGCAGTACCGCTGTGAAGGGTTTGGCAGTTACCGCCATACCGCGTGCAACTTTCTTCTCACCATGGTGGCCACGGTATCGGTCTTCCCTTCTATCTGGTGGTTACCACCCTACCATGGCCAGTCAAAAGGTTGACCGCGGTGGCCATGGTAAAGCTGCCAATAGCCTGGCTGGCGGTTACTGCCATACTACGGCCAGCCAAGAGGCTAACCGTGGTGGCCGCGGTAAAGCCGCTAGCGGCCTGGCTAGCGGTTACCGCCATACCGCAGCCAGTCAAGAGGTTGACCACAGTGGCTGCAGTAAAGTCACCAGTGGCCTAGTTGGCGGTTACCACCCTACTGCGACCAGCCAAGAGGTTGACCGTGGTGGCCGCAGTATGACCGCTAGCAGTCTGTCAGGCCGATTACCACTGTACCACGATGTGTCTCGGGGCCAGCCGTGGTAGTATGAGCGACAGAGTGCAGGCAAACTCGGGCGACTTACCGCCATACCGTGAGCTGGTTGGATGAGCTCGGCGGTAGCGCGGTAAGGGTTGTGGGGAGCTCGGGTGAGCTCGGTGACTAGTTTGACCGAGTTGAACTCGGTGTCAGAAGCGAACATCGAATGAATTGCAGACACGTGGCTTAGTGTCAAAGTGATGATTGGTCAGAAAAAAATGAGTAATTGTAGCAGGTGCAGGTCAACCTAGGGTGGCAAAACAGAACCCGATTTGGGTGAAGGCATTAATGCTTGGGTGGCTCGATGTAAGAAGATCGGTATGGGAAGATCTTGGGTGCGATTGGATCAGAGATGAATGTACTTTGTGATCGACAGTTGACTAACAGACTTGAATGCAATGTGTGACTTGAGGAAGTTGATGGCATATTGCATGAGATGATTAAGTTTGAAGGATGTGTTAGAGATAATATGGAAACACTGAGATAAGCCTAGTGTGCTACTGTGAGCTGATCAAAGAAGACTGTAATTTTGTATGTAACTGTTTTGTTACTATAATACAAATAGTTTGGACTTTGTGTGGTGGGTTTTTTACCTAAAAAGGTTTTCCCACGTATATCTTGTGTCAATCTGTGAATGCTAATTTTGGTTATCCTTTTTACTTGCATGTATTCATCTCAAGTAGTTTTAGAATGCTAGTAAAACTAGTTTATTCTCTTCTCCTCTATTGTAGTAGTGTTAAGGGAATGTATTCCGCACTGTTGGGTCTCTAGATCCATGCCTATTTTTTTTCCCTTCATTATCAATGAATGATGCACATGAGTGCATTGTTGTTGACCCTATTAATTCTGAATTATTTGAGCCATCCTTTGAAACATTTTGCGTTGAGTTGAATGATGACTTGAAAGATCAATCAAAATATGTTGCTTAACCTGAAATGGAAATATTTTTTTATGCATGGGATGATGTTAGTAATGATGTGTGTTGTGATGACCCTAACCTGAATGATAGAAAAGACACTATGGATTTTGATAAGTCACTTTTCCAAAGTAGTGGAGCATATGACAGTATAACTAACGTGCAGTGCTTAGATTTGGAGTTGCAATTTAACCTCAAAAGGTTAGGATATGTGTTTTTGGATGGAACTATTGAACAAAGTATCTATGAGAACTTCAACTTTGATGTGAAAATTGAATTTGATGTCAACTTTTATGATGATAATGATCAAATGGACTATGAGTGTTTTCAAATTTTAGTCTGGTTAGATGGGAATTTGGTGGAACATGATAGTGAATTGAACGAGGTAAAGTGTCACAATGATTATAGATTTTACTTGGTATCTGATTATAGATTTCATATGGACAAAATTAATGATGACAATGGTAAGTTTAGAAATATGGAAATAATGGTTAATTGCAATGACAACAATAGGGTTGGTTTGTGAGAAATTCATGGAAATATTTTAAACCTTGGCCTAGTGTAGACAACAAAAAATAAGGTATTTGACAGAGGAAAATAGTTGTTTATTGTTTTGGGGGCCTGGGACCACCAAGTGAAGTTGAAGCATGTTAAATTGTAGAGGTAGGCTAAAATCTTGAATGACAGAAAGACTTTTGAGAAAATTGAGTGAGGAGCACATTGTATAGTCTTGTAAATTTTGTATATATGTTGGTTTGCTTTGGTTTGGTCTTCTTGCTCTATCTAGGCAGGTCCTTGGTTTTTGGTCTTGGTGCTTGGTTTGCTTCACCCCAAGATTTTGTGATCTCACTCAATTCTAGAGGAAAGAAAATCTCCAACATGAGCCACTGGTGGAACCCCTAAAAATTCTTTGTGTTCCCCTTGAAATTCTGCAAAATTTGGTTGGTTTCATGTCCTTGGGCTTAGGGTTTGGTTTATTATCATGCGTTAGAGTTGGTGTTGCTAAAACCCTTTTTGAAAAACTCTTAAGTTTGAATCCTTTGCAAGTGTTATAATTTATCGTTGACCTTTTATCATTGGTTCCCAGTTGTTTGAGTCACATCTTATGCCTTTAAACTCATTCTATAAACCGGCCCCTGAGTCCTAGTGATCCCAGTTGTCACTTGTATGTTTATTAAAATTATTGTCTTACCTTAATATGGGTTGAAATTAGTTGAAACATTTGTCGAGTCCTATGTTTGGGTTAAATATTTACATTTGTTGCCTAATTTTTTGACCTTAATTTTTATGTCCTCGTTCACCATGTGCCTAGCAAGGGCCCCTTCTTAAGAACTAACTATTGGCATGTGCAGATTTTTAGTGTTATGTAGGCCGTTGGATCGGCAAGGTCGGATCCTGGCCATTCCCCATGCCCCCGCTAGTTCCTTTTCCTTATTATAATATTCCTATGGCTTGGCAGGTGAGTGACACATGCCATATGCATGGATGAGCCTAACATCCTTGAAAGGTCAATAGGCAGTGGGTTAAGGAGATCAATGGTGGGTATTGAATGACATGTCGTCTTCAAGGAGAGTTGTTGGATGTCATTGCAATGATGAAAGATTCCTTTTGGAAGGCGGGTGTATCTTCTTCGACGAATGGAAAAGGAGTTTTTTGTCTTTTATGCTTTCCCTCCATTTGAGAATGCAAGTATAACTGCAAAGTGAATATGTTTTTTGATGGTGCAATTGAATAGTGGCATGTGTACTTTCTAGCGCGATGCTCGTTTGCTCCTTCATTTCTATACTTGAAGGAATTCAAGGCCAGAAGTACGGAGGGTTCACTATTTTGTAATTGATCACATAGAAAATTGTAAAGAGAATATTGAGCATATTTGAGTTTTTTCTTAGTTTCGAGTCTACTAATGCATATGTAATTTTGATAGCAATATTGGCAATATAATGTAGAATTGTACAAATTCAAGGTCATTTTCTCTCCTATGTACTTTGTTCATGAATTATGAATAATATAATCAAGGGTTATCTTATTTGTCTCCATTATTTTCTAGTAGATGTGTAGTTTTGTTCTTGCTTGTTAATTCAAAGAATTAATGTAAATATTAGAGTGAAGCTATAGGTTTGTGTCAATTAAGTGTTGGGATATTAGTAAGAAGTGGTGGTTGAGAATATAATGTTGAAATGTTGTAATGCGGTATCTTCAAAGCTTAAATAATTCTATGAATTAAATTGTTATCAGGTTGTATATGTTTTGGACTAACTTCATTCTTAGGATAAGGCGCTAATCTAGGTGAATATTAATAACACATTTTCTTGGTCAACTCAGTAGAAAATCACTTATATAATCAAATACTTTTCAAATGGATTACAACTGTTATTATTTTTTGTTATGTTTGACCATTCTCATGCTCTAAATATAAAGTGTTGTTAAGAAGCAACCAACTTCTTTGATACATTTTATTTGTTAAGATATTACATGAGAATTATCTATTTATTTCAATGTTCATGATAAAATGGCACAAGAGTATCATCTAAACATTGTCAGGATCACCATCCTGGGTTTTAGAGAGCCTAAAGTGTAGAAGTAAGGGCCCAACAATCCTTTACTTATTTGTTGGCCAATCCTCACCATTATTGATTGTTGAATTCTGGTAGATTCATAGATAATGGTTGAGATCAAGTTTGGTTCTCAAAAAATAACCAACACACCTTCAATCCCATTTAAGATTAACTCTAGGAATAAATTCTTGGGTTGAAGCTATGACCAAAGTTCAAGAGCTTATCCATTCTCATTCATTGACCTTTATCCCTCCATAATATATAAATAAGCCTTGGTTTTAATTTCATGGTGACTGTTGGATCTCAAAAATGCAGATTACAAATCCTAAGAGGATGTCAGGCTCTATGATCAGACTTGCAACGTTATTGAACCAATGAATGGAGATAACCTATTCGGTTGATGATTCCCTGCACTTTAGGCTCTACCAGACCTAGGCAGGTGGACCTTGATAGTTGAAGAAAATTAAAAGTTGTATGACTTTGTGGAATTTATGCATCTATCCACAGTGGCACAAATTGGAATAGATGAAAGCTTGTTAATTACTCCTAATCCTCGTACTGAATTTGAAATGTGAATGTTTGAA
Source organism: Sequoiadendron giganteum (assembly GCA_007115665.2). Lineage (NCBI taxonomy): Eukaryota > Viridiplantae > Streptophyta > Pinopsida > Cupressales > Cupressaceae > Sequoiadendron > Sequoiadendron giganteum. Next base: position 777,352,792 of record CM021100.1, read on the forward strand.
TAAGATTTTATGGAATTCTAAAATGAAATGGGTAAGACCAATGCCTACTTTTGTTGGGCTAATAGAGTCAAGAGGTGAAGGATATGTAACTTGCTTACTAGCTACAATTCTAATTATTTGGCACTTATGTTTGTTTATACCTTGTATAAACGTGCAAGAATGCAATTATCAAGTTCTTCTTATCAATCCAAATGACCTTTTCCAAATTAATGTGATTAATTAAAATAATTTAATCCTTGCTTGAAGGAGCCAGTTAACTAAACCACACAAGAACAACAAGTGTCTTGATAAATTGAATATATCCTTGTCACATCAATTTAAATAATAAGGAAATTTCAACCTTGGAGATAACCAGATAATATTCTCAATTAGTTCAACAAACAATTGACACCATAATTGGATCACCAAATTAAGTCTTCTTGTCCATTATATTATTCTAAAATATTTTGCAATACATAGCATAACATTTTGTTTTAGCAACTAACCAACCTATCCAACTACTGGTAATTTTCTGCAAATTGCACTGTAAAACTCATCTGGAACTTTCCAACTTGCCTTATTGAAAAAATAGCAAATATGAACCTGGGAAGCTATAACTTGGGGAATTAGTTTATTTAGGTCCCATGAGTACGTATGCAAACGGGTTTTTTGCAAAACCTCTTTTCTCATAAAATATTAAGCATCAAAATTGACCCTTTTGCAGCTATTCTAGAAATGTAGTTTTCAAAACTAGGTAAAATCCATTTGGAATTGATTTTGAAAAAATACCAAATGATGTCCTGAAGCTCTGAAAATTGACACAGATGCACATTGAGATGTGGAGAATCAAAAGCATCAATTTTTTTATCTTGACAATCTTCCAATTGGTTAATATTATTTTTCAAAATTGATCATTTTAACATATTTTACTATGTGTAGACAACAACCCTTCACATAACCCTTCAACTTGGCCTTTTGATATCTTGTCAAAACTGATCGTACAAATCTGAAAATTGGCGTGCACACTCATATATGTCAGATAAACATGTTTTCAAGGTGGTTTTGCATGGAATTGCTCTGGCTTCAAATTACAAATTTTCAAAGTGGGCCACTTGAGTAGATTTTCCAACTGAACATTTGAATGCTTGAAATCAAATTTCACACATGGAAACTAAAATTTGCATGAAATTTTAGGCTCCAATAGTGACAACCCCTACCCTTGAAATCTAAATCATTGTTCTAGGATTTTAGAGTAATGATTTTGGGACCCAAAAAAATGGTTTCATTGTTAGGGATGATTTAGCTTAGTTTGCATTCAAAAGGCCTTGGTGATTTGAGAAACATGCAGTTATTAACAATTTATAGTTGAATTATGGTTGTAGTAGTCATGGTCATAAAAGTTTAAAATTAGTCTCTTCCTTTTGAAAAGTGGTGACTTTGTTTGGTGAACCAAAAAATTATATTATTCACAAAGTTGTTATGGGTTGAAGAAGGCAACATGAGTATCATGTTGTACATGAAGATCTTTCATTTTCTATAAAGAAAGGGTATAGAAAATGGAAGTGTAAAGACATTGGCGAGTCTTGTAGTCCAAATAATCAAGACCAAAAGTAAGTACATCTAGCACAAAACTAATATATTTTTAGATTCAAGGCATCAACATCAATACACTTATGAAGATTTTGGTTATAAATTTCATAAAAAAAGAGAAAGACTGAATATAAATGAATTTGATGTGCATATAAATAGTAGAATGATTGGTATACACAGTAGATATAATTCCAAGGATGCAAGTATGGGAATTATTGACACACTTGCCCAAAACCTAGAAGCACATGTTTCTATCCTACTAAGGACCAAAATATCATATATATGATAAAAAAATTCTTAACGAAAATTAGTAGATTCATCTTAATGATGAAGAGAGAGAAATAATCTTCAATAAGTATTTATATTTATAGGACCTTCAAAGTTAGAGGAATCAAGAACTTAGAGCTAAGAATAAAATAATTGAGCAAAAAAACTAGAAGGCTCTACCTCAAGCTAGAGAAACCTAGGAACAAAACTTAAATCAATATCAATAATAAAATAGAAATAAAAAACACCATAGGAACCCTAATAATAATTAGGTTCCATAATATTAATACCAATAATAGTTCAATCATCAAGAAAATTGATGGTTTAGAAATGTGTTGTACCCTAGACATCAAGCTCAAGAAGCTAGGCTCAAAAGGTTTGTTCCTTTCAAGTAGCTTTAGGGAGAAAAAATATAGATAGTTGGATGTATTTGGAATTCCTAATTACCACTAACCCATTCCATAATGAGGAAAATTCCTAGGTTTTAGGGTAATAATCTAGTAATTGGGAGAAAATATATAAGGTATTTCATCAATATTATAGATGAATATGTGATAGATGATAGAGAATGTGATGATGAAAATGTGTGTGCATTCCTTCAAATAATTTAGTTCCAAATAATGGTATAAAAGTATCTCGAAAAAAAGTATTATTTCTTCGGAGGAGTTCATGAATATTTTTGTATTACAATATAGGAATAAGATTGATCCTTACGAAACCCAACTATTTTTTTTTTAACTATTATTATGCTTTTTCATATTATTCTTTGGTGCTATTAATATTAATATTATTGATATTAATTTGTTTTTATCTCCATATTAATATCATTGCAAACCACTTTGAAAATATTAATATTAATTACCATTTGTGTTAGCATTAATGCTATTATCCATTTATAAATTATAATATAAAATTTCTTAAACACTTCCCCATTTCTTTTAAATTTCTTTAATTAACATTAGTACTTCCCCTTTTTTGTTTTTTTGTAAGTCTATCATTATTTATATTTATATTTATTTATGTTTTAATATAAATATTTATATCATAACTTTTGTCCCTCTTATAGCTAGTATTCGAATATTGATAATATTACTAATACTATTCTCTTATATTAATGTTAATAATTTCATTAATCCCATCCTCATACTAGAGTATAAATAATGCTTGTTAATATCGTTAGTATTCTTTATGATGTTGATATTAGTACTATAACTAACATTGATGTTAGCATAATTATAACTACCTCATAAAACTAATGCTAACATTATTTTTTTACACATTATTTGTTTCACATTATTTTTTTTATTTTCTTACACATTATTTTTTTCACATTAGTTACTATTAATAATACCATTACTCCAAAAATATTAAAATCAATATTTTTATTTTTTTTACCACTTAATATTATTAGCATTCCTCATTGGTATTAATATTATATTTAACATTAATGCTAGCATAATTATAACTACCCTGTAAAACTAGTGCTAACATTATTTTTATTGATGTTAGTTACTAACATTACCCCAAAAATATTAAAATCAATATTATTACTTTTGTTTGCCACAACCAATATTATTCTTAATATTATCAATGGAATTTTTTTTATAGTAATATTACTATTGAACTATGCTCTTCACCAAAATACTTGATACTAATATTGACAATTCTTATAATAATGACATTAATACTATATCAAAGATACAATATAATTTATTACATAATTATTATATATATATATATATATAACACTCAATATAACTAATGAGTTTAATGTGCATAATAAATTATTATTCAAATAAACCTCAAATTTATTTTATTTTACTATGATCCCAAATCTATATTTAGAAAATAAACCTCAATTTTTTTTTATTTTACTATGATGTCACAACTATATTTACTGAACTACATGTTGGAGTTCATTGATTAACTTCCCTCGTCATTATGTAAAAGGAAATATTTATTAAAAACTAAGCAAGGCGGAGTAAAGTTAACATCACTATTCTCATTGACTAGAAACTCAAAAAATAAATTAAAACAAACTACCTACAAATACATACCCGATACATACACCCACAATTAAAACTAGCAATCACACCTTGGGGTGCAATGGGTATGCCGAAGACATATGAAGCTGATATTATATTTGGCTTTTCGAAGAGTAATACAACAGCTAGCATCATAATATAATATAATGAATATGGTTGCAACAAAAAAATAAAACTCTTAAAATGAATTGTGCTCCGTTCAATAATAGTATTGGCACTTATATGGCACCCTTGATTAATCACTTAAGCCTTAGACAATTTAATCACTAATATTTTGAAGTATCACTTCCACATATTTATAATAATGGATATGGTTGTATAATACAGAATCAATTACAAATACATGGTTGATAATATTGTAATTACTGTAAACCAAATCCAATATCTCCAACTTTGTAATATGATAATATTGTAATTACTATCAGACATGTACCTCAAAAGAGAATTAGGGATGCAGTTGTGTGTAGTAGCTGAAGGAGATAAAGTCATCCACAGTCCATATTAACAACAAAAAGATTTATTCAAAAGTATATAGGTTACCCACTTTCAATTTTAAAGAATGAAATTGAGAAATTGAATGGGAGTGATGGCCACCCCTACAAAAAAGGAGCTACAATACAAACAAAAAAATTAAAGTTAAATCAACAATATTGTTTATGTTAAGTCTTTGAGGGAAACAATGATAGTAATGTAATAATGGCTAAAGATAGGATTAGAAATTAGATAATATTTCGCCGAGGATTAGAAATGAGACAGTCATCTTTTGCAACAGTTTTATTAGTAATTGGACTGCCCCTATTCCCAAGTGCACTATGCATTGTACATGCTTTGTTTTCATTTACTCAATGAAAAGAAGAAAAAAATTTAGAACACAAAATTTTGGTGAGAAAGCTGCATAATAGTTAGTAGCCAAGAAGATTGAAAAGAATAATTTGAATAGAAAAGTGCAGCCATATTAATAATATTCCCATTGTAATAGCTTTTACATTTAATTGTTAATTTTAGACTATAAAGAAAATAGAATGTCCATAATTGAAGAGATGATATTGTTTGTCAAACTAATTGCTATTGAAAGACAAAATAATACCATCAATGGATGTAGGTAGGACAAATTTCCCAAATTAGATTGATTTTTCTTTTTGAAGAGTAGTACAACAGCTAGCATCACAATATGATACAATGTATTTGGTTGTAACAAATAAATAAAAATCTTAAAATGAAATGTGCTCCCTTTAATAATAGTATTGGCACTTATAGGAGAGTGTAAAAAGGTCTTTGGGATTGACTTAGAACTCTCTTTATTGACTGAACAACAGTTTTAAAAAAATTGAAATAATAACAGTTCACAGTATGATGCTACAGCCAACTATGGAATGGCCTACAATACCATTAAAATTATTTGAAATAATACTTCCACAGATTTATAATAAGGGACATGGTTGTATAATATGGTTGTATAATATAGATTAACAAAATGAATCAATTAGAAATACATGGTTGATAATATTAAAGTTACTAATACAATGATACAATTTAAGATAACAATATGAATCAATGATACAATTTAAGATAACAATATGAAGCAATAAATTTTTAAAAAAATTATAAACCAAATTTATTTTAAACAACCCCAATTTACGAGTAAACGAATTTGTGACAGCTCTTTTGCAAAATAATTACCAAAGTGAAGGTAAAGCATGAAAAGTATTAGCAAAGAAGGATTATCTAAAATTTTCAATGGAGTGTAACTGTTACAAGCACAAAAAAATTCCAATAGATTATAATTGTAACTGTTAAATTGAGTTATTTTATATTATGTTTGTTCATTTTATATTATCTGCTGGAAAGGCAGAGCAAAAATAGAGAAAAACAGAGCACACACAATTGCTACAGCAAGACATAATTTTATTCAATTTGCTTCATAAAAAATAGATTACAATAGCCTCTCTAAATAGAGGTCTTTAGCTTATTCGAACAATAGAGAATAGATTCAAACAGAGACAAAACTAAAGTAATTCCTAGTCTACATTCAGCTATGCTTCATGCAAAATATGCCATTTGGTTGTTTTGCACTTTTCCTTTAATCTCTATTTTCCTCCTTGGTTCTTCCACGCACCATCTCTATCTCCTACTATGGTTGTGTGTAATTTCTTGTTTTTATTTGTTTGTTGTATCTTTTGTGTCAAAGCTCCACTGATTGGGGTATTATGTGTTTAGAAGTTTAGATGCCTTGTGAGAGTGGAGGAATTCTATTAGTATGGTCATGAAATTACAGGTGTTTTGATGAACAAGACTGTGGGATAGTATTAGCCTTATGACAAATTTTGTCGGAGTATTAAGGGAAGAATGCATTTCTGGTGAAAGATACCAATATACTCTATCACAGAAATGTCAGGTGAGAAAGCACCCCTAATTTTTTGAATAGACGCGTTGTTTCAGAAAAGAATATAATAATATCAAAAGTATATTGCTACTAAATTTGACCACTCAACCCTGACCAAGTAACCACACCAAGCTGTTGGTACCAATATAGAGAAATTTGTATTAATATTGATGATTTGAAAGAGGGAAAATTCATTTACAGCTGTAAAGCATGAAGTCTTGTTAGTCGAGAACAAGAAGTAAAATTTTGTAGTCAATCATTCTAAGATTTGCAATACTTCTAGTAACTACCAATAAAAAACAAAAATTCAAAGCCACAATCATTTCCAATTTAATTTTTACCCTTAGATTGCCTGTTCAAATTTTTAGTGGAGTAGTAAGACACTATTTTAAATCGGTATAACCATCCAAAAGTTCCATCAACACCACTTGTGTTCATTTAAAGACCCTACTTGATTTAAAATATAGTTATGTGATATCATTTGGAGATTACACAAATGAGCATATTGCAGAACAAAATGGACAGGGACAATGACAAGGAAACAAAAGCTCAGAAAGATCCATGCTGGAAATGCATAGTTTTGAATGTCTTAATAGATTCCCCATCCGTAATGGTCATTCATGTTGTAGACAGGTTGAAGGCCTCAGAAACATTGAAATGCTGCTATTCTGTTACATTTCTTGGAACTGAGAGAGAAGATCATTAACAAAGAAGACATGACATATTAAAGTATAAATTGTAATGAAGAATAAACAACCACAAACTACAGTTATCAAAAGCATAAAAATGAAGGAGTTTTGTCAGATGTCTTGGCTATAACTGTGTTGTACACTTTAGGCTAAGTAAAAGAAAAATATCAATTGATTACATTGTAGGGTAAGTAAAAGAAAAATATCAATTAAAGGAATGCAATCATCATAGGTTATCCATAAGATTGATAATTTAGTTTTGACATCATTCTTTTTGTGTAAATGGTTGAATAAAAGTTTCAAAACATAGCAAAATAGGCTAGGAAAATACGTTGTTCAATTTTGTATAGCAAAAAACAAGCAAGTGTATTGCAAAGAATATCTATCTCATTGCTTGGAGTTTTGTATTTGAGAACAATATTTATCAACGTAATTAACATTTACAAATAGGAAACAAGCATTTTAGTAATTAGTATGGTTAAATTTGAAATATTGACAATTAAGATAGAGCAATTACTTTCATGTTAAGGAAATACATTGTTAATATTGAAGTTATTTTGGAAAATGGAATTTCTGGGAAAATCGGCAGAATTATCATGATGGAGACACAATGTACAATGATATTTTTGGGAGGGCATATTAAAGACGAGTTTAGAAAGAGTAACCGATGTATTTACATTGCAGCCATGCGGAAGCATAGTATAGGCACAAAAAAAGAACTAATAACAGGCTAATGCATATCAAGGTAATTTTGAAAAGCAGTGATTATTGCAGGTCCAACATTGGTATTATAGAGTTGATCATATTTAATCTCCCTCAGGAAATTGCACAAGCCCTCAAGCTTTGTGCAACTGGATTGGTATGTTGACATTGAGGCTTGGAGCATCTCAATATCCAAATCTGTGATAGCATCTGCTGGTTGACATGCACATTTGAGTTTGTCGACAATGTCGATGCAACTATTAGATACAATTGCAAAAAGGTGTTGAATAGTTGTATGCACAAAGTCAAGTTTATTAACAGTTGACGATGACTTTGATGTTGCTGGGGGGCTTGGATGTATAGGAATTTTCGATTCTGTAGCCATGACCTGGTATGTGTGGATGGAATATACATATAAGTTGAAGTAGAACATTGTAATATAAGAATGCTAATGAATGAGCAAAGGATAACAATAAGTAAAAAAGAAAATGACAAGTTAGCAGAATTGTGTAGGATATTTTGGACTTTAGGAACATTTAATTAATTAAACATAATGTAAAACAGACATTTCAATTAAAAATGCATTATAATAGTGGCACTAAGATTAGAGGCAGTAATAGTTACATCGGATTGAACAAGCTTATTGTTCACCTTTTAATAAGTCCCTTATCAAAATCTTGAGGGTCAACTCTGACTTTGTCAAAAATGAGTAATATTAGAGAGATAATTTTACAATGAAGACTCTAAAGTAAAAATTTTACTTGATGATGCATGATTCTATTATGTTAACTCTATACTCTGCCACTATTATCATTTGAGTAGTTGTAAAAGTAGCAATATCTTCAAGTTGTGTTTAAAGTGAACATAATTGTACTTATTGGTTACCTGAATTGAAGTAGGGCATTTCAAATGGTTGATGCTGATAGTGTAGACATTCGAACTTCCTCGTGGATCCTGCATGCAACATATGGGCTTTGTTGCATGCGTGTGTATCTTTTGAGACTAAATGGCGGGTGGATTCGAAGGCCGCAAAGATGAGTGACTTTGGAAATTGTCGTGAATGTTAAGCCTTGTCGATCAATGTTGTCGATGTCAATGGTGGCCATCTCAAGTGTAAGCCCTTGTGATTTGTGGATGGTTAACGCCCATGCCATTTTAAGTGGGATTTGTCGTCGACCACCATGACTAATGGGTGTTATAGGGACATCTTTGGGATTGTTTGTATCCCAGGCAGGCCCAATGTAATTCTAGAATTAAACAACAACAAAGAAAGGGAGTTGTGGTGGTTTGTCAGTCTCCTTGTAGATTATTTGTTTTACTATACCAAGAGCTCCATTAGCAAGGCCAGTATATGTCCACAGATTACAAGATAACATAACCTTTTGGTTGACAGAAATTAGAATCTTAGGTTGGAGTTGGTCATCATCTGGATTTGAGGTGATAGAGCTCCCTATTTGCTCAGCAGTGGCAATGGCAACAGGCTGAGCTAGAGACAACAACATATGTTTATTATGGAGTGAAACCTTTTCATTTGTTGCATAAAGATGTATAGATGATACGAAAGCAGTTTGTTCAGAAAGTGATAGTGTCGAGCTTGACCTTGACATTAATAGTTGCCAATCTGCAATAGTAGGTTGAGCTATTCTTAAATTGCATAAGAGATCATGAAATAGAAGCTGAGTTGGATCCTGACCCACTTGACGAAATATTTGTTTTAGTGTAACAACAGTTTGGAAGCTACGCCACAGGAAGTAGAGGAGTACATAGGAATGTCTTTGACCAGTGGTAGCTGGCTGAGGTCTCCAAAAAGCAGTATTGAGCGGCCTCCAAAAGGGCTTTGGTTGTTTGTTGGGAAAGCTTCGCGTAAGCGATAGTCGATATGCTCAAGTAATTTGGGTTCGATGAAACTCATTTCGTCTATTAAAATGTACCAAACAAAGTGCAATCTCTCTTGGAAGCTTGCTAGTGTTTGGCCCTGCAAGGGAGCAAACTCTTTGATGGGGATGCGTAGTGTTGAATGAATAGTTGATGCTCCAATGTTGAATGTTGCAACACCTGTTGGTGTGAGTAGTAGTAGTGATGATTGCTCGGTTGGAGTGGAAGAATCTAGTGCATACTTGAGTTATTTAATTAGGTGTGATTTTCCTGTTCCTGTAGTTCCTTGAACTATAATTTTGAGTGGTGGTTGGTAAGTAATGGAGGATAGGTGTGATAACACTAAATCAAGCGTTTTCTTTTGTTCTAATGAAAGGGTGTGCTGGGTATTTAGAAACGGTGGAACGGGGACTTGATATGTTGTGCGGTTTGAGTCTACGAACTTGGATGCTACATTAAGCTCTATTGGATTTATGGAATGAGTATTCCAGTCATGGTTAAGGTCTAATTCACAGTTCCCTAGCATGTCAAGCACATCCAATTGGATTGGATGGCCTGGGTGAAGACTTGACAAGACTTGCCACTCAGATTGGTTGCATTGATGTGGGGGTTCAACATCGTCTGATGGAGAGTTAGGTTCTGTATTAGAGGTTGTATTTGGTTGACTGCGTCGAGTATGCCATGGATGGTAAGTGCATGCCATCCTATCCCATTGAGCCAAAATTTGAGCTGGTGTGGAACCAAGGTCAATTGCAATGTTACGAAAAGGTTTGTAGAGAACCAATTCACTCCAGTAGAAGTCATGGAATCTTGGGTCATCTTTAGAGGGAACGCTTGTGAAGCGAGGGGAGACTCGAACTACTGCTTTAGAGGAGCGCTCTTTCCATTGGTTCACTTTACGTGTTGTTCTGAAGCTCCATTTTTGAGTGACTTCTATTAGTGGCATTGCCTCTAGATGAATAGGATGAGCCATGTATGCATCAATGTAGTTTGTGTGCGGTGATATACATGTGCCTGAGAGTGGAACGTGTTGATAGTTTTTTTTGTTGACATTTAAAGAAATGAATTTTTGGCTACACAAGCAGAGCGGTAGTTTTAAGAGAAGGTGGCAACTCTCTTGATCACTAATATCATGATCCACAAGGTTGTCAACAAGAATTTTCCTAAAAGCTATTGGTGCTGGATTTTCAGGATCAAAAGTTGTTGATATACGAGAAAGCATTACATGGTATGTTTCAGATTTGGTTTCTGCTTTAGCTACATATTTTGCGATATACTTGAGCACTGCATCTATTGAGAGAATGGGTTGGCAATCTACATTTGCGTGCCAAATGGAGAGGATAATGGGGTTGTGAAGATTAACTCGGTCATCATTACTAGCAAGGGTGTGCTTTGGCTGCCCACTCTCATTAGAGAGTGTTGAATTATCTTACATGGTCCAAGGGGCTTTATAGCAGCATTCAATGGTACCTCCTTTTATCTGCAAGCATGTTTGCAAGGAACAACGCGTATGGCATTGAACACAATTGAGAAATTCATTGTAGTCATCTAAAGGGGTGGACAACATAATCATTGTTGTATCCATTAGGTAGGGGTTGATTAAGGAGGACCTTGGAACTCTTGCAATTGAGCTTTGGCTGGGACATGGGTTCCAAGCAAAGACATAGTTGTCAATGTAGTCAATTGCTTGTTGTACTGATTGAAGATTATTCCATTGCAATCTAGCAATATTGGGTGCGTCTTTGAGCCAAAGGAAACCATGAACATGTGCAGAGCCACAATGTTGCCATTCATACCTAGACACAAAAAATAGTATTAAGGAAATGATGAATGAAAGATGTAAATATAAAAGATTGTGGAGTGAATTTACCTGTACCAGTAGTCATTTGTGCAAAGAATCTTTTCCAAAACCTCCTCACGAAATGCAGTAAATCGGTGGTGCATATAAAGTGCACAGAGGTGTGGGTTTTGCACTATATTTTGGATCCTCCATCAAGCAGTTGCTGAAGGATTTGTAGGTGCGGTTGATGGCATGGCATTGTGTAAATCTGGCCATTTAGTATTTGCTGCACTAAGGGTGAAGAATATAGTTGGACAACCAACTTGAATAACCATGTTTGATAGCTCCCCTCTTCGAAGAGTCTAGAAGGGGCGGGTACCACAAATTTTTGAGCCGAACCACATAACCTGGTCTGCAAGATGTTCATCAGGGAGGTCCTTGAGTCTTTGGCACAAGTCAAATATTGTTGTTGGCAATCTACTTTCAAAGTGTTTTTGAACAAATACGGAAGTTGTGGCCTAGCTATAGTGACGCATAAGAATATTAAGTATGAAGTATCTAAATCGTGTGTGCTGGCCGAATCTATTATCATGGTATCGAAGAAGATGGAGAGCATATTCATGTAGCTTGACCGCTTTCATAGTTTGTTGATTGAATGCAGCTCTACCTTTTGGAAACAATGTCGGGAATGCCATAACAAAAAAGCCTTCAGTGGTGTATTCATTGAGAGGTGTAAGAGAAATTGGTGGCCAATCAATAGTAGGATTTGGTCGTCCCTCGCCTAACTACAACAGGGTTTGCAATTCTTGCACTTCAGTATGTGCAGGGGGCAGGTTTGTGACAAATGAGGTTGTTGCTTCCGCATTCTCTTGCAATTGTTTTTCGTTTATATTATCTATCTCCGTGAAGCTAAAATCAAGAGGGTCTGAAGTTGAGACTATTGCATTTAGAAGCTCAGAGATGTCAGTGGAGGGAACAGGCAAGGATAAGAGAGAGGTCTCATCTAATTGAACATCTTTGTAGTAGGGGTCATAACGGATTTTATATTGCAAAGCCTCATGAACATGTGTTCTACAAACATAGAAATTGTAATGTTGGGAGTCAATATTTTTTTTATTGACTATGAGTATATCCAAGTCATGTATATGGCATGGCAAGTAATTGGCAATTACTGTAATATCCTGAGGAAAAAAAATAGTGTGGCCACTGTATTTTAGTTGTCCCCCTCTTGCATAAGTAACTTGGATAATAGGGCTAACTCTTGATATAAGCATTTCTTCAATCTGAGATAGGCATTGTAAACAAGTAGGTTGCTCTCCAAGGTCCATGTTGTTCCACTGTGAGAAGCAATTGCCATTTTTTTCAAAAATGCATCGTGAACAAGCACTACTACCATTTAAATCCTTATTCCTGGATATCGTTCCATGCATACCTGTCATGTTGAAATGTTTGATAGGTTGTCCAACTTTGAGCAGAAAGAATTTCTAGTGGTGTAATAGTTTGGAGGAAATAGTGGAGGATGGAGGTTTTGGGAGGGAGAACAAGGGTGAAATGTAGATTGTATTTGAGGTGGTGGGGGTTGCACCGGGGGAGGGTAATTGGAAAGACAAGGTGGGGGTGTGGAGGAGCTTGCAAGGTTACTATGATGGTTTTCTCTACTTCGTCTATTAATAGAATCCTTATTTGCTTGGTACCATAATCGTTTTAGATGATTACGATGACACCGTTGTGCTTCCATACTTTTAGCTTGGTTTTCCATGGTAGTGGTTGTTGAGGAAGAGACCAATGCAATATTATTTTGCATTAGATAATGAGAAAAGTTGAAATAACATGTTTAAGTTAAGTGAGTTAAATTAGCAAGAATACCAATGAAGTAATAAACATATTACAAAACATGTGCATTACACAACATTGTCATATAAAAAGAGACTTTGTATTCAATTCATTTGATATTTTAGGCACACATCATTACATATGGTGGTATGGACAACAACAAAAGTTGTACTACATAAGCAAAGACTATACAGTAATCTCAAAAATAAGAGGTACTTGTAAACTCTGAACAGGTTTAATTGCTGTAATTACAAAGCTTTGTACTTCTTTCCCAGCAAAAGAATTAATTGTGATGGCTACTTCAAAGAGAAATTGGTGCCCAAGAACTTGATCTAGAACGTGCCTAGTTGCATCAGGTTCAACCACAAGTAGTTGAAGATTTCTAGCGGAAACTCCAAACATGCTGTTTGCAGGCCCCTCGAATGCAGTAACTTTAACAAGAGAACCTGTGCCATCGTCCAAGTCCACTTTGACCATGTAGCTAAAGTCACATCCAGGGAGATCAATAGAACACTTTGGGCAATGAAAGCTATTGGGTTTCTTTTGTACAACCTTCTTCTTACATTTCTTATTGCCTACTAGAAGAGGACAAGAGAGATAGTAAGAGTTTTCCAAGTGGACTTTTGATATGCTTGCTTTTACACAAACATTTGCCTTTTCAAGATAATTAGTACTATTGATCGATGCAATGTCTATTGGATTTGCAAACTTGTTGTAAGAAAGATGATCTATTGAGAGTGAGAGGAAGGGTGTCTCACTCCCTACAGTGGCATACCAGTCATGCAATGTTGACGCTTCTAATAGTTTTGGATTTATGACAATTGTAGTTGCAAATATGGTATCAAGAGCTTTTCCACGCTAGGAGGTTATACGGGCACATTTGATTAGGATAATGGGAGGGGTTGGTAGAAGAGACAAAGTAGATATTTCTTTACCTTCAAATTGACAATGACGACCCCAAAGTGTAACATCAATGCTCAAGCATGACATGTCTGTGATTGTTGCAGTGCACTTTACTGTTTCAGTCCCATCTCTCTTACGGATTGTTGATGAAGGGGAGATAGAAAAAAGTATGCCAAGAACATCAACAATGGAATTAATAGGTAGTGATAGTAGGGAATCTATGCTTTTGATATGCAAGCTATGCATGGGGATTGTAGAGTCTACACATGGAGAAGGAGTAATTGTTGATGATTTGTGTAGGAAAATTTCAAATGGATTCGCTGAGCTCGTATATTTTTTATTAGCAACTTGTATGCGACCATTACAAATAATGTATACACAATCAGAGTGCACAACATTATAGAATTCATCAACAAGTTCATTGAAGCAGGTGACATGTATGTCAGTGCCTTCTTTGTCAATGAAGTCAAAACCAGAAACTTTTCCTTCTCGGTTAGCATTGTGAAACTCATGGATTGGACTCTTTGCTAATACTCTACCCTTAATGGACTAATGCTTATAGTATGGGGTTAAATATTTGATGGGAAGTATCTCAAAGGTGGGTATGGTTGGTTCTTGGGTAGAAATTGCATTTTTTTGTAATTCAAACGGTCCTTGGGAGCTAGTAGATGGAAAATTACTTGTTGCTTGCAAAAGAGGAGTTGGAGTGCCAACAAGTGGTGCTTTATTCGATACCATTTCAAGATTATTGATAATTATAGCCTTGCAATGTAATGATGTAAATGATTTAGGAACATCACATCAGTGAATGAAAGCAACATTAAAAAATAGAGTAACGTTGGACGTACGTGTATTTGTCGAAAACTTTGAATGTATATTCTGTAAGGTGGATAATAGACCCAATGAGCATCGCTTTTTCGACAACAAGATTGTTGAACTGAGTAGGAAGCAAAGTAAGATGGGTATGGACACCATCAGAGAGTTCAACCCGGTACTTAACATTTGTTGAATGAGCATGTTGTATTATGTTTATGGATGTGACTTGTAATGAAGGGTCAAGATCAAAGATGCCTGCAAGAATATCTTCAACGACATTTGGAGTCAAAGCTGCCATCGAGAAGGTGAAAGGTATTTGAAGCTTTGTGCATACAATGTAGTTGTGAGTGTTAGAATTGGGTTTAATGACACATCAAATAAAGGTGTTGCTTAATTGTATGAGTGATGTTAATAGGGGAAACCACAATTTTAGTATAAAGAAGGGAATTGTACAATTGATAATATTTGGTGACATAGTTTATCTACACGTTTAACAAACCAATGGTTTGTGAATGGGTTAAATTTTATGCAAGCTATATAGTAGAAGATGTATTCTGAGTGTTATGTTTAAAAACAATATATGTCGAAGTATTGTGTGTTTAGTTTTTAAAACTTAGAAAGACCTAAATATTTGTTATGGAAAAAAATATTTTAAGTATTTATTGGACATTAATTTCAATCAATGAAAGTTGAAATCACACTATTTATGTGAATGGTAAACAAATATATTTGTAATATTGGAGCCTTTTTGGGGAAAAATAGTACAGGGAAAATTTGCAACAGTTTCGTGTTCTAAACAGTATTTACAAAACTTATATTGGAAGAGCGTATTAGACATGAGTATAGAAGGCTATATTGTTTCTTTACACTGTAGCCATAAGTAGGCTTAGTATAGGCCCAAAATTTTATAACTTATAATGGACTAAAAGGTGTGAAGGGAACTTTGGAACACAACGATTATCGTAGGAGCTGCAACAATATTATAGTGTTAATCATAATTTAGTTCTCTTATGAAATTGCACAAACCCTCTAATTTTGCATAGCTAGATTGGTAAGTTGAGACTGAGGCCTGAAACATCTGGACAACGAAATCTTCAATAGCACTCTGTATGTGCCATGCAAGTTTGAGAATGTCAATGATGTCATGGAAAATATTAGTTACAGTTGCAAAAAGATGTTGAATGGTTGTGTGAACTAAGTCTGGTTTATTAAGAGTGGCTGATGACTCTGAAATTGCGGGTGTTGGATGCAATGTAATGGATAGGCTTGGTTGCATAGGAGTAGTTGAATGTGTACCCATGACCTGGCATGAGTGGATGAAATATATGTATAAGTTGGACTAAAACATTTACAGGTAAGCATGTAAATGAAAACAAGTAGAGAAATGTAACATATGTGTTGCATATGAAATTCATTTGAATATTTAAAAAATGTGTTAATCTGATAGATAAGAACAAAAGTGTTTGAAAGAAATAGAACACTTTATGTTTCTTTGATTTCATTAATTTCATTAATTTCTATCAATATGATGTGTTTTTCAGAAATAATCTAGGTCTCCACTATGTTTGTTGTGATCTAAAGTATACAAAAAATTCATTTCACAAGTTCTGGAAATATGAATGTGGAAAAGCAAGTAGGAATCTAAAAATCTGCTAATTTGATAGGTAACAAAAAAAGTGTTTAGAAAAGAATACAACAGAACATAAAATGATTTGGCAAGTGACTTACCATAAGATTTTGGAAAAAATGTGTCCTGCTGCCAATGATGCAGAAGAGAGAAAATGAGCAGAAGATGCTTAAAAGTAAGACAAACCAAAACCAAGCTCCTGACAGCTGTTGTTCCAATCTATTCACAATAAACAAAAGTGGATCTAAGTATATTAGAATTGAGAGGTTTTGCTGAAACAAAAACAAAAAAGCGAAAAACACCAAATAAACATAAAATTCATTGCACCCTAAAATTGTAAACGTTGGTATTAAAAATAACCAAGTAAACATAAATTCCATTGCATAGTTAAATTATAAAAGTTTGTATGTGAAGAAGCAAAGAGGGATCTACCTCCACCCCAAAAATACCATGGAACATACATATTTAGTAATCCTAAACCCAAGCAAATTTTCAATAACAAAATTATTACATTTACTTTCAATATATTGACATTTAATTGAAAAATATAATTGCACTAAATTTTTTCAATTAATTACTCTAGAATTACTAAAAATCTGTATGTGAAGAAGAAAAAAAAGCCTTTCACAAAAAATTCCCACACCTCTCTTTGCAAAGCACATTTTTCATATAAATTTCTTCATCTCGTCTCATGAATACCATCTCACTAATAGGCTGGGTGGTTACTTTGTTGATAAAGCAGTGCAAAATTCTTAAAGATTGTAAACAGAAACTCTTAAAAGGATGTCTATCACTTTGCAGGAAACTTAAAAAATCATGTTTGAATTCAAAGGTTCTAAGCAATCAACATTGCATACAATGAACAATTGAGAATAAAAAGACAAAAAAAATGGCTGAACAGTTGACAGTTTAACAAACTTTTGAGCATCTGGTTTTATTTTCTGCATAATATTAGTTTTGAGTGTTTGTTACATAATAGTGGTAATAATTGACCTTTTCAGACAGGGCATGCTCACTCATGCATTTCTTTTAATAATGAAAACCAATGTATTTAAAATTGTTTTACATCAGCAAATATGATGTCTAGATATTATTTTGAAGTTCTACCAGATTTTACTTTCAATTTTAAAAAATCCAGAAAAAAATCTATGAGAATCAATACTAGATTCTATTATTGTATTAGCCTACACTGTATAATTTTATCTTGAAGCCATAGTTGGCTGTGAACGTACAAGAGACAGTATAATGGCACAAAACTGTGAAGAAATATGTACTGTATTTAAGTTTAATATATGAAGATGATCTGATCTTTCCTGTTCACTCTATGTGAAAATAACTCTGGCAATCATTGCATTTACAGCTTCAGCAATAGCTGTTAGACAGAAAAATAACCTCAAGAGCAAGAATAAAAAATTAAACCACCAAATGAACGTAAAATTCATGTGAAGAAACAAATAAGGATCTAATAGGTATTACAATAATATTATATATGAAAACAGACACAGATAAAACCACAGAACCAATGGCTTCATTTACAAAGTTCAAACTTGGCAGTAGCAAATTTCATAGAAAATACTAACAAAACCTTGACTTAAAAAAAGTCCACATTGTATAAAAGAATATTTTGATCTTCTTAATATTAATTTTGGTCCAATGTTAAAAGCAGAAGGGCCCATAGAGTTGGGTTATTTTAAAAGCACATTTTGCATGTCAACAAGTCTAAAATCACAGTTGGTCACAAAGATCTCAAGAGTTGAGATATTTTAAATTGAAGTACTTGTAATGGGAATATTTTGATGATATTCAAGATGCATCAAAGAAAAGAGAATAACAGATTTAAATTAAAAGAAAAAAATTTCTACAAATATTGGTTATGCAGTTTATATTTGAGTGAAGTACTTGTAAATGAAAATTTTAAATGATACATTAGTAATGCAAAAACAAAAACTGTTATGATGCATTAGAGAAGAGAGTGACAGATTCAAATTAAAGAAAACAAAAGGAAAAAGGAAAAAGAGATAGTTTGAGAACAAAAGTAGATAACAGTGAGATGTTGCAATCAAAGCCTTATACAAAAATTGAGCTAACAACCTATGTGTATATCCATGACTGGTAAAAGGAAAAAGAGATAGTTTGAGAATAAGAGTAGATAACATTGAGATGTCATAGTCAAAGCCTTATTAAAAAATTGCAGTAAACAATGTCATAATTTGAGAGTATGGTATTAACTTATTGAGATAGAGGGATGGTACACCTCATTACTAAAAGTTTTGTTCAATGGAGGATCGAAAAACATTACAATAGTTCATAACAAACTTTATCAATCCGAAAGCGTTGTGCTAAAGTCAATAATGATAGCACAGTTAAACTGCCATAGGAACTTGACTGTTCATTTCTTTTTTTAAATACTATCTGGTAAGCCCAAAAAAGGTTATTGACACAATCATGAATTTTATTACTATGTGAAGGCCAAAACGTCAACTAATTTCCCTTTACAATACTACATAAACACTCTTAACAATCAACATAATCTTTCACAAAGCTCAGAACTACAACCTTTGTAATTGAAGGATAAATTGCAGATGGCTGATGTTGGCAACTATTGTACTGTAGAGTGGTCATTTTTTAAAACTGAGACAAGTTGTTTGAGAACTAGATGGAACAATCAAGGTCTTGGTAGTAGTATGGGAGGCAGAAAGGTTGTTGATTGCTCTGATAATCAATTCTTGTACTCATGGAAAATCTTTTGGATTAGAAACATTAACAACTACAAAATGCATGAGAAAACTTTTTGCCAAAAAATTAAGAAGAGCATGGAGTTATTGGTATAATATTATTACATTTATTGTTTTACAATTTGGCCAATAAATTAAGACTTACTGAAGTTGTACAGACATTAAAACTTCAAAAGCATGGACTTCTTTAGTTTATATGAAATTTTGGTGAATAATTTTTAACTTTTCATTAATCTAATTTTTGAATGAAAACTATGGTTGAATTGTAAATGGGTTTTGCTCCCATGAACTCTTTGGCATCCTAGATGGTAGAACTAGATAAAAAAACATTAAAAAGTTCATACAGTATGATGGTTAAAAATTTAATGCTGATAATGGCAGAATTCTGGAGGTGATCTGGGTATGTTTTGGGTACTGTTCATACAAAAAAATCCAAAATCCAAAATATTTTATTAAATTAATTAGTAATCAAATATATAATATTTTTAATACATAAACCATTAATATTGGTAAAAAGTCAAAAGCTGCTTTTAAATTAAAAAATTGACCATTGCTGGAATCAATATGGAATTGGTTTGGAATTGCCACATCCATCCTAGAATTGCTTGGGTACGCCTTGCAATGTATCCATACAATTCTGATGGTCAAATCCAAACTTTTCCCAGATTCTAGAGGCGATTCAGATGTGTACTTGATTTTGGTACGACTCATACCTGGAAATGGTTTGTTTCCAACCAACTTGGTAAAATAGAGATAAACAAAATAGGGATTTCACACAAAATAATTATTTATTTTTTCATGGTTTCATATTTGCCTCTCATTCAGATTTTTAATTAAAAAAAAATTAATTTTCATTATTTGATCTTAATTACACAAGATTTTTAAAAATATCTCACTAAACAAATTATGTTAGATTTTTTTTGGATCTCCAAACTGAACCTTTTGGCTTAGGTCTGTTCTTACGTGTATCATACATTTTGGCAGATGTTCACAAGTTAAAAAAACTAGTCCTCTGATGTGATTATTCAGTTGCACATTTAAACTCTGTTTGCCTTATTTTGTTTTTTGTGGTCATTTATTCACTGGTAAACCAACTAAGCAAGGTATCACTCAACTCAAATTCCAGCGCAACTTGAGGCCTATAGCAGAGGAACGAGCTGGTCGGAAGCTTGGAGGACTAAATATTGGGATGCATGGTTCAATTTGGGATGTCTGTGGTGGTATTTTATTCTTTGTGTTTTGGAAGTCACATATGATCATCATTCAGTAGAGGAGATGTTGCTAGCATGCTGAGTATTTTGTTGTCAATATGCAAGTTATTTTGAGTGTTAATGATGGTATAGTTGGGGATTCGTGGGTTTTAGAGGAGACACCCATACATTAAACCGGTGAAAAGTGCCTACAAAAAGAACCTAAAAATTGGATTTTGAAACCCTTATGCATGTTATAATCCACTTAAAGGTAAATCAGCCAATCATTTAGTAAATCTTGTTCAAAAAAATGTCTTAATATGCTCCTTGAAGGCAGATAAATATTGAAGGGGAAAAGACTAGTGCCCTATGACAAGCTTTCCTGAACAGTTCAACCTAAGACAAAATTATTCATCAAGTGGAGTCTTCGAGCAAAAATCTACCAAAACATGAGTAAATTATAAAAAGTATTCAAAGATCAAGCTCTCAGATTTGATGTCGCCCTCCATTCCAACAGCAGCCTATATTACAACAGCAAATAGGGAGCATATAAAAATGAACTCACCTTCAAAGCAAATTGGAAAAGATGTGCGAACGTTGAAACCCTACCATGACGGGCACAAATTTTCCAGATAGATGCAATTTACAGGAACCAAAATTGAGCTTCAATTCGATAGAAGAAGATGAAAATAGAGGTCTGACTGTTCGTGGGTGAAAACAATTTTAGATTTAGGCCATTTTATTAAAAGGCCGTCTGATTGACATCTAATTGTGTCGTGTTGTCAAAGATGCAGATATTTTCACACCTTCTGCAATAACTGTTCTCAATAACTGTTATGCGGATATTTGTTCATCTTCTACAATAACTCCTCTCAAACATCGCCGCCCTCAGCAAGTGGACAAATGAAAGGTCAATACCAACGAGGAAGAGCTTGGAGAAGCGGGAAAACACACGAGGAAAATATGAACAGCTCAGATGCATTTCATCTCTGTCGATCGCCTCTACACCAATCTGCACCATTGGATATCGAAAGGGCTCTCAAATTCTAAGCGTGGGTGAAAATGATGAAAGATTGTGATGCATTCCATCATAGGCGATTGGGATTCCACCATTCTGCATCATCGGATACGAAATTGGCTGCAAATGTTAAGCGTGGGGATGCCTTCGGCGTAAATAGCTCTCAGACTTACACCTAACAAATAGACTATGATGTGACTAGTCAAACCAGTCATAAAAATTGTCATAACATGAGTGGAGTCCCGTGAAACTTAAATACCCTCCGGCATTGCATAAAAAATAAATATTTATGAAATCCTAAACCAAAGAAAGGTCATGAAAATAGTTATCCATTTAATGCTTTCTCCATATATATGCCTGTGCAAGCTATTAAAAAAACATATAAGCCTCTTTCATGGAAAGGTAGGGGACAAATAGATTAGGTGATATTTTGATAGGACTATGCTTGGGGGAATAGACGTTTAGCTATTTTATTAGATAGTTCACCACAAAAGTAGTAAAAAAATTAATAAATTATATCATATTATTTAGCCATCTATTTTTGTGGTGAACTATTTAGTTATGCATGGAATAAATTTTGATGGAATATCAAATATCATTAAATCTTGTGGGACTATTATATTTGAATAAGAATATAAAGTAAGGCAAAGATATTTTGTGATACCCATTATTTGTATCATTTTCTCATCTAACAATATGATTCTTTTTTCTATAGGCTCATATGCGAGTTCTAATGCATCAACAATTTTCTTAGGCATTAAAATAATACTAGCGTTGGAATATATCATATCAATATGAACATTTTTTTCAATAATGAGTGTTAAATAAAAAGGCATTGTCTTTATTTTATTAATCTTATTATTCACATTATCAAATATGGCTGGTACATTAGTTGCTATCTTTTATTGATTTGTATTATTGGTAGTTTGAGTGGTCTTCTTAATCAAATCCTCTTGTCCCTTTAGAGCTTCTTCGAGTAGCTTTCTCTACTCATGAATGAACAATGCTTCCCATAACAAGACATTGGTAGTTATTTTTTTAGTTGTCTGATTATGTTGAGTGGATGTAGAACTTGGATATTCTTGGCCTAACAAGTGGATTAGCTCAAAATTTCAGCCTCTCAATAGTGAAATTAGTAGGAATAACAAGCTATTCTTTCACGATATAAGGTTGATGACTCGTTCCTGAAAATTTTGGGTCTTTGATAAGCCTTGTTTAGGAAACTCATGAGCATGCAAATTATAGGTTCTAGTTGCACCTTAAAACCATGATTCTCCAATGTTCTCTTATTTTCTCTTGTGAAGTAGTCAAACTACACTTTGGGTTGTTTTGATATAGTATTATCATTAGCAAAAATTATTCCTTCCTCTTCAATCTAGGAAAATAATGCATTTTCTAAGGTTGTTTCTTCTTCTTACTACAAGGACTAGGATAAGTTAATGGCTAGTAGGCTTCATATTTTAGATTAACTTATAAAAAATAAGAACAAATTGAACATTAGAACATTGAATCTATGACAACACTCAAAAAATGTAAACAAGAGAATAAAAAAACTAAGGATGCATCTTTTTTCAAACAATCAAATTCTAGTCATTAGTCACAACATATCAATTAAACAATTAAATTATAATCAATGTCACTCCCAAAATCCAAAAAACACAATTTTTTTTAACTCTTTATTTTTTAATTATAAATTATTTAATAATTATTTTATCTTCTAATATCTCATATTTTCTAAATTTGATTTAGATTTATTAACCAATATTAAAATCAGAACACATAAATACATTAACATAAAATTAATTTTTGTTTTTACTTTTCTCTAACAAAAGTTTTAATTGTTATTAAATTTTTAAATATTTAAAAGAAATAATAACACGCTAAACTTTTAATCCAATTTTTTCAAATAAACATTTTAATTCTTTGCCAGTGCCATTTAAAATTAGTTATAAACTATTTTTCGACGGATTTGAAACAATATAAAATACAATTTGGGGCTGATTTGGAACCGTGTTGGAGATAATTTTTGTTTGAGAATGTCATACACAGGCGGGAAGTTGAAATTTATTGAGCACATTAAATTAGTATATTAATATAATTTAATTAATTGCAGAGGGAAGTATGTGGAGGTGACGGGACAACTGTAGAAGAACGACATGACATGCAGATAGCAACAGGTGGATGACACAACAAGGAAATTGTTAGTGGGGCGGCAAGGGGTTTGCACGAGCACAACGATCGGATGACCATCATGCCCATCGGTGCAAATTTTCACATGCATAGATAGTACCAAGAAAAACAAGGGTCCTACTTGATTGAGGGGCATTTTAAACCAAAGAAAACCTAAAAGAAATAATATTTTTATCACTCTCAAGATCCTCCACGAGGGAAAATCTGGACTCCCAAAAGGGCACTCAATAATTTGAGGTTAATGAAGCTAAGTAAACATTTTAATTCACAAGAGGAAATAAATGCACCTACATAGACACATGGTTGGATGACCCTTTTCCCGCCCTCAAACACTTAGGTGATGAACAATTAGAGGGATAGTCAAATTCCCATTGCTCTACAGGGTGAATGGGGAGCAGTGGTTAAAGTTCATGGTTGATCTCTTGTTCTCTCATTGGCGAATTTAAAAAGAAACTTCCACACTGAATGCACACATTAGTCATATTGAAAAATAGATATCAAAACATTTATAATAGAATATTAGAATTACCAAATAAAATAACTTGGATCATAAATGCCATCTCAACATAATAATCACACATCGTTTAATATTACCTCATAGTTAGCTCCAATATGTCTTTCCCAAGTACCAATAAGGATGCTTCATATCATCTTTCCATAATTTCATCTTCATGTGAAGAACTTAAAACTTATCTTAGTCTAATGCCAATATGAACATTTCATAATTATACCAAATAGTGACATTATCCAATTCATCAAAATAATTTAATACAATTATAATATAAACATTATCCAATTCATCAAAATAATCTAACACAATACTAATATAAACATTTCCTAGTCATACTCATCAAATAGTTTAACACAATACACCTACCTACCCGAACAACTCCATGCACCGAGCACCTTCCCTGTGAAAAGGTTAGTATCTACTCAAATAATATATAGACAAATCTAATTTCCAACATAACATAATATTATTATACTATGATAAGTTCTAAAAATCATCTCATTACAATTTATTGTAGACTATGGACTAGTATTCCATTTGTATCGAAATTCAAGTTGACCCAACCATTATCAGGGAATCCTTTATCAAGGAAATGTAATCATGTAAACCCAATCCACTTTAAATACGGTTGAGCCTAACATTACCAATATTTTATACAGATTTACTTTACTTTTAAATTAAGAAAGACTTGGGATTTTTTACTTGTGTTGATTCATTCAATGTTAATGAAGTATCTATTGGTCAAACAATATTTCCCTATGTCATATAAGAATATAAAAAATTATTTGAAGTGGCTAAAGCAAACACCATCATTAAGTACTCATAGCATAATCCATGCTTACAAAAATAGCAGGACCTTACAAGCTTACCATTGTCAAAAAGGGCATCAATGAGATAGTAGTGAATTTTAGTAGTAGATTCATTACTACAATGAGAAATGTACACTACACCTCAAACCTAATTAATCAACGCCTCTTTATCGTGGTGTATTTGATTCAAATATTGGATACTATTTCTGAGGCAAGAGTACACAAAAAACTTAGACAATCCTATGACACACCTATAAATATTAAGAGGAATATGAGGGATTTCGATGAGTATGTTAAGAGATAAAATATAAAAATATCACAACTAGATAGGGCTACCCAAAGAAAACCACTTTCTACTATGGAAAAATTGGACAAGTTCATGGGTTTTGTGAAGGACCTATCATATAATGTAGCAATAAATGATAATGGGTTGCTACCTCATAATGTAGTGACTCATGCCAATGAAGGAAAAATGTTACATAATAGGCCTTATAATACTAATTGGTCTAAGAGACCGAAACTAAATGACAAAAATTAGTCATTAAGCAAGCTATTTTCAAACAATAAGAAAATGATACACTAGATCTAGGGTGATCCCACAATAGTGGTTTACAATTTTTGGCCAAACTGGACATTGAAATTATTATTTTTAACTAAATCTTCACATTCAGGCACCTACAGTGGCTAAACCATGAGGAATTTGAAGATGATCCAAACTAGAGTCTCATAAAATTTTGTATATAGATTCTAAAAATATTTTTTTCAATTTTTTTGGAATCAGATTGCACTTCTTTTTCCATCTCCCACGAAAACTGGTTTTTTTCAGAAAACAACATTTTTAAAAAGTGACGCTCATCGTATAAAACATAACTTTTTTTGTATGAAGGATAAAATTATAATTTTTTTGAATTTAGATTTGTAACTATGATATCTAGCACTTTCATTTGGTCTCATATTTTTTTATTGAATATTTTTTCCTTAATCAAGTTTCAAAGTCAAACCAATTGCAATTCAGACATAGGCGGACTGTATACAACATAACTTTTTTTGTAAGTATCGAAATTCAATTTTTTTTTTTTAATGGATCAAGGACATGAATACTCAGCACGAACATATTTTTTAAAATTTTATTTGGATAATTTTCTATTTTTTACATGTGCAAAACAAAGAGCTTAATTTTCGGTGAAAAACCTATGTTTAATAAAACTAAAAAAACACATACATAATAAAACCAAAACATATTAAAATTATATTCATTAGATAGCTTGTTTTGAGGAATACCTTCTTCCAATTGGGTTTGTGAATTCTCCTCCATTTTCATCCTCAACCCATGCTTCGAAGGGAAAAAATATGGAAGTTTTTTGTGAGAGAGGGTGGGGAAAGGGGGGTTCCAGTGAAACTAAAGGGTTCGATCGAACCTTGGTTCGAACGAACCCCTTTTGGGTTCACTCGAACCTTGAGTTTGTTCAAACCCCTCAAAACGATTTTTTTTAGTGGAGGCATTTTTTGGAAGTTTTCCTTCTTCATTCGAATTGTAAACCACTTTTGTGGGTTCACCCTCCACTAGGATAACATGTGAACTTCCAATAGGTGGCATCTTATTTTAAGTCTTGCTTCCTCCCTCATGATCCATCAATGTGCATTTTTTCTTTCAATGAGTAGAGAAGAAGAATTTACAAATGAAGTAGGTGTTTTGATCACTGTGATGATGGAATTTACCATCTAGATATTTTTGAGGATGAATTGGAAGATGAAGAATATTAAAATGATACTCATGACTGATATTTCTAATCAAGTAGCTCTAAAGGAACTTATATTTATCCAAAATTAGAAAAATAGGTTTAATCTAATCACTAAATAGGATGATTTAATGTATATTGTTGATCCAAAAGACACTTATTCAATCAATATAGGCTTCAATCTATTGGGAAAAACTCAAAATTTTGACTTTAATTGGGACCATATATAGACTCATAGCCTAATTCCCAAATTTAAATTTATTTAGGAAGAATTGATTAATCACCTTCTATTTGATTGGCCTTTCTCTTGTAAGATCAAACAAAAATTTATAGAAAAATCTAATACTTAATGGGTATGGATAAAAAATGTGAACTAGGAGAAAAAAATATTGTTTTCTCTCATTAAATATTCTCTAATCAAAGAAATTTAGGATTAGGTACTCCCACATATTAGTTGTGGAATATAGAAGGAAATGAAAAACATTTTTTTTTTAAGCACATCTAAATAGTCATATGTGGTAGCTGATAAGATCATACATAGTATTCAAGAATTTGTAGGTGCTAGTAAAATGAAAAAACCCATATGGCCTCCTAACATAGAAAAGAAAATTGCTATCAATTGGAATTTGTACGACAAGGTAAATAATGTAGATACTTTAAAGTTCTTAAAAAGAAGAAATAAAAGTTGACCCCTTGATAATAGTTGGAGTAAACTAGATTTTATTGATCATCTATGGGAAACTTGGGATAGGTAGGATGGGTTGGTTTAATAAGGAATAAAGAAGTTCAATTATTGGATTCCTATGTAGATAATTTTGAGATATGAACTAATAAGTATGTTGAAGCCTCTACTACTCTTTAGGCATAATCCTTGACAACGACAACAAAATTGTACCAAATTAGTTACTAAGGGATAATCCAAAAACATCATAAATATGTAAAATTCTAGGGGTATCCCTCACTAGTCTTGTTAGGTGGGTGATCCCATAATAGTGGTTTAGAATTTTTGGCCAAACTGGACACTGAAATTATTATTTTTAACTAAATCTTCACATTCAAGCACCTATACCGACTAAACCATGAGGAATTTGAAGATGATGCAAACTAGAGTCTCATCACATTTTGTCTGTAGATTCTAATTTTCTTTTTTTCAATATTTTTGGAATCAAATTGCACTTCTTTTTCCATCTCCCATGAAAATTGGTTTTTTTTTTTTTTTAGAAAATAACATTTTTAAAAAGTGACACACAACGTATAACACATAACTTTTTTTCCATGAAGGATAAAATTCTAATTCTTTCGAATTTAGATTCGTAACTCTAATATATAGTGCTTCCACTTGGTTAGATAGTTTTTTATTAAATATTTTTTCTCTAATCAAGATTCAAAGTCAAACCAATTATACTTTAGACATACCATGACCGTATAATGCGTAACTTTTTTTGTATGTATCAAATTTTTTTTTTTTTTTGTTGGATCAAAGACTTCAATATCTTGTGCACTCATATTTTTCAGTATTTATTTTTGATAATCTGTTATTTTTCCACATGTGCAGAAAAAAGACCTTCACTTTCGATGAAAAACCTATGTTTAATAAATCTAAAAAAACAAATACATAATAAAACCAAAACATATTAAAATTATATTCATTGGATAGCTCGTTTTGAGCACTACCTAATTCTAGTTGGGTTTGTGAAGATTCCTCCATTTTCAACCTCAACTTGAGCTCTGAAGTGCCAAAAATTAGGTTTTTTTTGTGTCTCAGATGGGGGATGAGGGTTGAGGGGGGTTCGTATGAACCCCTTTCCTATGCTTTTTTTAAATTTTTTTGGTGGCCAAGATTCAAAAGGGGTTTGCTCAAACCTTGGTTCGAGAGAACCCCTTATTTTTTTAGACAAACCAATAGGTTCGTACGAACCCCCAAAATCATTGTTTTTGCCTTGGGGTCATTTTTTGTGAGTTTTCCTTCCTCACCTGAATTGTAAACCACTATTGTGGCTTCACCCAGGGCCTAAAACTACTCTCTCAAATCCTAGATATTCTATTCACATTTAAGGCTAGGATTTTATCTTCAAAAAGGAAAATAGAGGCTCATCAAAAGCTTAGGATGGTTAAAGGCTATGATATTTGGTAACATATTCTACTCTTTGGTCTTAGCTTAAACCCAAGAGGGTGTTCCTAGACGTCTCATTAATAGGTTTTTACACCAATTAGAATGAAATAATGAATAGAATAAATAATAGTCATACCAAACTATGTATATTGATCCAAAATTTTATTAGTGGGTCATACGTAATTTTTTGCAAAGGACTTCTATACATCTACTAATATTACACCTTGTAAATACAAATCCAATTATTATTAGTTCCAATCCATTAATATAGTTTTCATTTATCATCTTAGACAATGAAAAGGTGCATGAATGCATATTATGGTTCTTTAACGATATAAAATTTTGATTCATTAAAAAAATCTTTGTTTTATAATAAATAACCATAAACAACATATAAAAGCTAATCTAAACCTATAAAGAACTATAATAGAAATATTATTTAAATTAAATTTTTAAAATCTTAAACCAATGAGTAACAATGCTTGATACAATAAAAAACATAATCATAATATCAAAGAGATAAGGGATAAATTGAATATAGAATCTATAAAACTAGGTTTTCACATGGAAACCAAAGACTAAATTTAAATAATGAACATACATAATCATCAACAATGACAAGAACTACAAAAACCCATATGCATTAAAATTATTATATAATATTTTTAATACATTAGGTGCTATCACATACACACACAAAACCCTTAATACATTCATGCTAGAAAATGTTGAAAAATAAAAGGCATAACTATGATTAGGATACCCCATTGAATCACTGTAAACAACCACAAAGACAATTGATTATAGATAAATGCACGAGATAAACCCCTTTCCACACAATTAGAAAGTATACCCTTCATTTACACTTATATCATTCAATATTTGAGACCCCCAAAATATTTGCAGACATAATTGGAGCATAAAATTTGTTTATGACCAACCCTTAAAAGAATAACCAACTAAAATATATACAAATATCTAGTTGTGATTCCTAATTTATAATAAAAGGGCCTTGAGATATAAAATTGTGATGGAATGAAGAAATCCATCACTCTCTGGTCACAATCATCATTATTTTAACATTTGCATCTCAAAATGAATGAATAATAACCTATTAAATACAAAATCCACATGGGAGGCACAAGAGAATACACAACAGACCTACAAACATTTTTTTCCATTTATGGAACCTTTGGATTAGATGTGTTAGGGCTTGTTCAAGACAAAAAAATTATTGTAAAATCATCTCTATGGGATGTTGTGAAGATATCAAGTCAAGATTTAACCATAACCATTTTATTAAACTAAATACAAGTCATTCCTACAATTATGTTTTCAAATTATCATCTGGATGATTAGAATGTAAATTATGGACACCACTTGATTAGATTAGGTAGCCACAATTGTCCATTAGGTCGTTGCATATTTTCAAGCCATTTCTACCCTTACTACTACAAGTTGCACAAATATATGTGCCAAATTTGATGAACAATGATTTTTTGATGGGATAAACCCAAATTCAGATTGTCATAACATTTAACCTAGTCATAAATGGTCCTTTGAATGTGTAGGGGAGTAAGTGAGCATGCTAGTGAAAAATGGTGGGAGTGTTAGATTTAGGAGTCAAGGATCTAACTCATGGTCCATGCCTTAGGTTGGGGTTTGAGGTAGTGGTGAATTCATACCATATACGTTTTGAACACGCCATAATGCTAAGAGGGGAGGTGAATCAACATATACTATAACTTAAACTATTCCATCTGTAGATTAAAATAGATTTTCTTAAAGGAAGAAAAAAAATTAAAGCATGCACCACATCAATCACCACAAGAACACCAAGAATTTTACATGGAAAAACCATACTAAGAGTTAACTCACATTACTGCTTACAAAACTACAATTTTGTTTTAAGGCTCACTACTCCTTGATGGAATTGTAAGCTAAGACACACAATCTTAGGGAAAGATATAAGACCTGTTGAAGAGACTCGTGGTCTAATAGAATGATACATGAAGATTACAATGAAATCATGAACATGAACTGCTATAAAAGAAGCATCTAACATATGTTGATGTTGCAGCCCCTTTTTCTTACAGTTAATCCATCATACTGACTTCACACACTTCATACTCAACTCACACCTAATTATTTTCCCTTTCCTTTACAAATGATTTATTATTCTATAAATACCTTCTGCAGTTCAACTCAAAACTCCAATTAGGTCGGCTCTAAAATTACCCATAAAATGAAACATGTGATACTACATAGGTCGGCTCCAAATATATACATTATGAAGTGAAATAAGTTGTCGATCACAAAAAATGAGATAACAAGGCCCAAATACATCAAAAAACATCTTCCAAAGTAAAATTAATTAATCAAGATCAACGACAAATGAAGGAAACCAAACTATCGACCTAATCAACAAAACCACCAGAAACTGCCAATTGTTCATCTTTACACCATTGGAGAGAAACCAAAAACATAATGCAAAACAAGATGTGAAAAATGTAGATTATCAAAAATATTCGTACAACCTTCCTCTAAAGAATATAATCATTATGTGTTGGTGCAAATGAAGAAACCCATTGAACAAACAAGAACAAAACATCCCATACTAACTATGACACATCAAAACTTAGGATATTACAATAAGATTCACCAAAACATCTGAAACACAAATGGATGAACCCATAAACCTCTCTAAACATATCCCCAAGTCTACATAACTATATCTATCACTCCATAAGAATTCAATTTGTTTTGGTAAAATTCTAAGGTACATAACTTTTTTTTAGTGCAGTATGAAGAACAATCAATCCTAACTTTCATTGTAGAAATTCTTATGACATGAAATCTTGGAAATAAACTCTTTACAAAATGAAAAAATTCACCCTAGTGTCATACAACCATATCACGCAATGTATGATAATGTAGACCAATGTACAGATACCTAGTCATAGGAAGACATACTATTTAATCCTTATATAACTTCTCTCAATCATACAAATATGAACAAAACCTCAATTTGTCAAGCATCATGCTTCTAAAAAAATTATACTATCATCTTTTACATCTACTAGGTCTTCTAGACTGACTTGCCTCAAACATGTTGACCCCAAGTCTCTAATTGTGTCAAACCACCTCTCTCAAATCTTCCACTGTCTCATCAACCACACCAATCTATCTCTAATAAATTCTCAGCCTCTTCAACTTCTACAAAAAATATTTATACAAACATGACCTCAAGTTGACATCAATGACAACACATATTGCCAAAAATCTCCCCCTTTTTCATTGATGGAAACACACATATATCTACAATATTTCTTTCCCCCTTTGACATCAAGGGAAAAGGGCATAATAGTCTCCTACTTATGAAAAACAAAATTATATGAGAAATCCCCCTAACAGTATGATCTCCACTAACAACACCCCCCCGAGATAAAGATGCCCCAAAAATGATACTAAAAGTCTCTACAAGTCTATACAAAGCCAAAAATATCTTATCTAAAATACTCTTACAACTCACTTAGAAGGTATAATGCATTTGTAGATTACCTTGAGTTGGGTAAGATTAGATACCCAGTTTTCTTTTGCTGGGGAAAGAATGTGATTCTGACATTCAAACTACATGTATAAATCCCTAGCCTCATCCACACAACTTGGAGACTTCATCTTCTGATCAATCTTTTCTACTTCAGCTAGCAACCCAGATAATTATACAAGCCTCACATTAACTGCTTCCCTTAACAGGCTAAATTGCTCGTTTATTTTATCTCTCTAGTCTAGAAGCAATGACAATTGCAAAGGAATATTTCTAATTGTGACCTATTTGTTCTATTCTTGTCCTTTGACAAATCATATATCTCGACCATTTGAGTAATCTATGACTCAATGGATTCAATACAATCTTTGATGTTCTTATTGGAATTTGGCTATTTCAAGAAAAATAGATATAAAGTAGTGACATCATCAATACATTCCTTAAACATCTTCATATTCTCTTGCAAGTTTTTGTGTGCATTGGAACACTAGTCAGATGCATAAGCCATTCTTCTATCATTTATCTTCCTCAAGGCATCTTGTTTTTTGTTTTGCTCAATGTGGGAGGAATGATATTTGAAAGAATCCATTAAAATTTTCAATTTTTGTTTTAGATACAAGGAAGAATCTATGGTTACCTTTAGTAAACCCTCTTGAATAATCTTCACTACATCATCAACTAATGTAGTCTTCTTCAAATGTTCATGTATAATCTCCTTCCTTGCAGAAGCATGAAGAATATCACCAAGTTGTAACTTATGAAGGGGATGACTATTTGAGAAGTGAACTTGTCCCTCATGAGGAGGAATTTGAAGAAGTTGGGATGTCACTATAGGTTAAAACTGCATTTGCAGTCCTAGTAGTTCCTTGAATGAATCTGAAGATGAAGAATCCTAACCTATATCCATAGATGAATCTTGCTTCTCAACTGTCTTACATGTTGCATTTTGAACTTTCTCAAGATTATCCTCTTTCTTCTACTCATCATTTCTTGGATTCTATAAAGGAGGAATTTTATGTTCTTCACTAGGATTAGTCTTCCCCAGAGGTGGGACACCCACTTCACCTTGATCTCATGGATCTTGTGCACCTGTATTCTCTGGATGAGTAGTCTCCTCATTCTTCTTATCATTTTTCTTTGTCTCATCACTACCTACCTCATGACCCTCAAATGCTGATAGATCTATGTCTTGGGTAGACACATTAGGTATATCTTGCACGTTAGTATCATCCAAAGGAACTTGTTTCTCAATAGTCACCTTGAAACCTTCATTTCTTCAAGAATCTTTGTTGCCTTTTCTTTTGTCTCTTTCTCCATCCTTTCTATCTCTTATTTATCTTTCCCCATTAGATTATTTATCCTTTGTTTGGTTTTGAAATCATTTGCCTATCTTTGAGATAATTTAACCCTTTCTTCATGAGAAATAGATGAACCATCCTTCTTTAATTCTTTTTGCCTCATTTTAGCTTCTTCTACTACAACTTCATTCCTCTTATTATTGAGTGTATTTGCAAGACTTGCTAGAAGTTGAGGAATAATATCATTTAGGCCCACATTAAATCTCATCATATACATAACTATACCTTTTTGAATTGTATCCCTATCCACAGGAGGCATCTCACCATAAATATTTGTAGTCTCTTTTAATGCACCATTCTATGCAATGACATTAATAATAACCTTAAGTTGTAGGCGCTCATGTTCAGGTACTTCTAACGGAGCCTTCTTTGTTTTCTTTGATTTTTCATTTCCTTTTCCTTTGGATGTTTCTTCTTCTCCTCCTTGTAATGTTCTCTTCTCTCTTCTCTTAAATATAAAAGATTCATTTTATTCTTCTTCATCCTCTTCATCATCATCCACATTCATTGGATTAATATTTTCCATTTTTTCCTGCTGCTTAGATATTGTTTTCTTTATTTCTGTAGTATCAATTTACACCAGTACCTCAGTAGTTTTCCTTATTCTAGGGGATGTTTGAGGAGGTCCGAAAGGTTTAGGAGGAGTGGCGGTTACAGAGGCATACCCACATGTCCTTCTAGGAGCTTGTAGAGTATGTGGTGTGGCATAAGTGGTTTGTGATTCTTCCATAGGACCCTCAGGAGTGCCAAACACTTTTTCCAACCTTGTCTTCATCTTCTCCGCATTCTCCTCTACCTTCTTTAGGTTCCACTTATGAGTTATCTCATCATATGTGTCTTACCTCTTAGCAATGGGATCCTTAGGTTTGTTGAGAAAAATGTCAACATATGCAATCCATTTAGGTCTAGAGACCTCATAGGGAAGCTTAGGTATCCAAGAAGTCTCGAGTTCAAATGCCTCCATGTAAAAAATTTCCTTATCCACATTGAAAGTGATAAAAAATTTGTAGTTCTCTACGACCTATGATGGCATTCTATACCTCATTTTCATTTCCATTTGAAAAGACTTAAAGAATCCATTATACATAATGTCACATTGTTTGCTATCTAGAAACCTATGTCTGTGATCCCTAATCTAATGAGCAATAGTATTATCCCTTCTCTAGACCACATCCTTCAAACCAGGGAATTCCTTCATGAAATAGAATATAAGATAAATGATAAGAGAGCCATACTAGAAGTTGTATCTTGTTTCCTTTGTTCTATGCAAGTTTTTAATCAGTTGCTACTATGAGAGCTCACAAAGATCACAGTCCTTTCCTTTCTTCACCATCTGGTGTGTAGTATAGATTGTTGTGATGATAGTAGATCCTTCTATGTTTGTATAATATATCTTGTATGTAATTCCCATCATGGCATAAAGAACCCCTAGGTCAATGATACAATCCATAATTAGGGTTCTTTTGTCAAATTTTTCTCTAGTAAGCTTCATAACCTCTTCATTCTTCACAACCTTCAATACCAGTATAGGTTTGGTGGAGCACAACTCAGTCACAAATCTAATAGCTTCCTTTGTGATTTGGTAGGGTTGATCTAGGTACATGAATTATTCATGAATTTTTCTCAACATAATTCTTATCCATTCATCTTCAAGGTTGAATTCGAGAAAACCCTTCCACATATCTAAGATCTTTACCTCCACATTCCTATATTTTTATTTTTATAGAAAATTATCATCTAGAAAATTATTTCTCCTAAACTCCTCCATATTTAGATGACTATACTCATTCAAAGGTGAATTAATATATATGCATACATCCTTTGTATGCGACACATTGATAGGAATGCAGGAAAATGCTCTGTCCTTTTCGGTCTCAGTAGATTTGAAAGAGCGCTTCTTGTATTTAGGCCTTGGCTTTTCAACATCTATAACTCTTGGCATAGCCATGATAATTATTTCTAAAACTAAGGTTTTACAAGAAAATCTAAGAAATAACTATGAATACTACCATTAGGGTTTGCACGTAAGATCATTGAAAACCTACTTCTCTTCCTTAGCTCTTGCACACACTTGATATCGATTGAATGAGATCAAATTTAATCAGGTAGGGATTAAATAAGCTTCACATATGCCCTAGTTGATCCATATTAAATACATTATTTTCATTTGACACAAGAAATTTTTTATTGTCTTGAGATATCACATGGATCTATGATCACTCAACAAACTTCCGTAGAGAGTGTATTCACTTTGAAACCTTAAGAAAATGGCATGATATCATTTTCCAAAAAAATCAACAGGATAGGATGCCAAAAATTAACTTGTATGTTGAAGACTTCAACATATTATGCTTCACAAGGGATTAGAGTATTTGCAATTACAACTTCCCCGGATATAATACTTTCATCTAGTTACCAGAGGATCCATATACACCAAGCAGAGGTACAAATCCATCCTTTACTTCACTTTCTTCCTTCTTCTTCCATATCTTTTTTATTTACTTCTTTTGTTGATCAATATCAATCTCATTTTGAGGAGCATAAGGTCTTACATTATTTCCCTTGAAATACCTTGCAATGTGTCCTAATTTATTGCAATTGTAGTAGGTGATACTAGGTTTTAGAGCATAATCATTTCTTCTCACATTAGATCTACAATTAGCAGTCCTATAACCAAAATAATTGGATGTGTAGTAGTAACCATAGAAGTATTGAGAATTCATAGCATTATTCTTATTCACAAAACTATTCCTCATCACTTTACTTCTACATTAATTAGCCTTATGACCAAATTTATTGCAATATAGCACTCAGCATGAAATGATTAAGAGTTCATAGAATTGTGCATTGGAGGCCTAAATGAATTCTGACTCATCTTGCTTCTACATTCAAAAATCTTATGACCAATATTATTACAAGCATAGAAATTACCATTGAAATATTGAGAGTATCTGGTAGGAGTGGTTTGCTTAGGAGTGAGTTTTCTAAAGTTATTCTTCTTGTTCTAGATTTGTGTGGAGTTATTCTTCCTTCATTTTGTATTCTTGGATTCATCATGAGAAATTTATTTTTCCTTCTCATTCTTTCCTTCAATCATATTTGTTTTATATCTTTCTCCTTTTCCAAAACCAAGACCACCCTTGACCTTATGTGGTTTTTGATAACTGAGTACCTCATCAAGGAGATCACTACCACCTTTGATTTTTAATATTTTGTCTATTTGCTCTTTTGCTTCGTCCAATTATTTTCTTAGATTGATAACTTTTTCCTCAAGTTTTAAATATTTAGCTAATTTATCATTGACCTTGGTATTTAAGCAATCTTCAATCCTTTTTCCTTCTTCAACCTTAACTTTCAAATTAGAGTTCACATCTTCTACCTCCTTGAGTTTAATCTCACACTCTTTACCACCTTCTATTTGAGCTTTCAGTTTTCCAATTTCTTCTTTTGATTCTCCATCTTGCGTCTTCAATTTGAAAATTGTCTCCTTTGATCTTTCAAGCATGCTCTGATATTTTTGATTTAGTGCTCTTGCTTCATCTAGATCTTCAAGAGAAGACTAGAGTTCTCCTTCAAAATCTACTTTACAATCACCTAGATTGATGTCCCAACCTTCAGGTGCCATTGACTCTAGATCCGGTTATGGAGAAAACATATCATTAAACATTGCTACAGATCCCATGTGTTCAAGTGTAAGATCTACCTCAACTATTAGGCTTCTTAAAGGAACTTGGCTCTAATACCAATTATTGAACAAAACAAAATGTTGAGAGGGGGGTGGTGAATCAACATATACTAAAAATTAAACTATTTCATTTGAAGATTAAATCAAATTTTCTTAAAGTAAGAATATAAAGTAAAGCATTTGCACCACATCAATCACCACATGAACACTGAGATTTTTACGCGGAAAACCACAATGAGAGTTAATTCACATTATATAAATCTCACTACTTACAAAATTATAATTTTGTTTTAAGGCTCATTGCCTAAGGAAGCTCACTACTCCCTAATGGACTTGCAAGATAAGGTGCACAAACTTAGGGGAATATAGGAGAACCTATTTAATAGACTCACAATATGATAGTATAATACATGAAGATTATAATGAAATCATGAATATTAACTGCTATAAAAGAAGCATATAACATATACTAATGTTGCAAACCCTTTTTCACACAATTAATCCATCATAATGACTTTGCACACTTCATACTCAACTCACCCCTAATTATTTTTCCTTTCCTTCACAAATGATTTGTTCTTCTATAAATAACATCTACAACAACCCAAAACTCCAATTAGGTTGGCTCAAAAAGGACCCATAAAATGAAACATGTATACTACATAGGTCAACTCCAAACATATACATTATGACATGAAATAAGTTTAGGATAAAAA
The DNA here is from genome assembly GCA_007115665.2 of Sequoiadendron giganteum. Taxonomy (NCBI): domain Eukaryota; kingdom Viridiplantae; phylum Streptophyta; class Pinopsida; order Cupressales; family Cupressaceae; genus Sequoiadendron; species Sequoiadendron giganteum. The sequence continues at coordinate 777,390,892 of CM021100.1, forward strand.
AACACAACACAATAGAGCCCAAATACATCACAACACACCCTGCAAAGAAAAATTAATTAATCAAGATCAATCGCAAATGAAGGAAATCAAACTGTCAACCCAATCAACAATAACAACACCAATAATTGCCAACTATTCATCTTTATAGTGATATCAGGGAGAAATTAAAAACATCATGTGAAACAAGATGTGAACAATGTAGATTATCAACAACATCCTTGCAACCTTCTCTTGAATAATTTTATCATTATGTGTTGGCGCAAATGAAGAAACCCACTGAACAAATGAGAATAGAGCATCCCAAACTAACTATTAAATATCAACACTTAGGATATTGCATTGGGGTTCACTAAAACATCTAAAACACATATGGATGAACCCATACACCTACTTGAACATATCCCCAAGTCTGTACAACCATATCTATCACTCCAAAGGAATGCAGAGCATTCTAGTAAACTTTTGAGACAACTTTATTTTAGTGTAGTCTAGAAAACAATCAATCCTAAATTTTTCTATAGAAATGTTTATGACATGAAATCCTAGAAATAACCTCTTTGCAGATTTCCAAAATTAACTCCAAAGTTGTATAACTAAATCATGCAATGTAGAATAATACAAACCAATATAAATATACCCAATCATAGGAAGATATACTATTTAATCCTTAGACATCTTCTCTCAATCACAAATATTAAGAAAGCCTCAATTTTTCAAGCATCATACTTACGAACAATCATACTATCATCTTATGCATCTACTAGGTCTTTCGTATTGACTTGCCTCAAACATGCCGACCCCAAGTCTCTAACTATGTCAAACCATCTCTCTCAAATCTTCCACTGTCTCATCAACTACACCAATCTATCTCTAATCATTTCTCAACCTCTGTAAATTTTATACAAAGTATCTATACAAACATGACCTCAAGTTGACATCAATGGCAACAAATATTTAGTTTACATCAATGACAACACATATTGCCAACAATAAGCATGTGGGAAGGAGGAAGTTTAGGAATCCAAATTTGATGAGGAAAATGTAGGGGAAAATGTTGGAGATTTGGGAAATGGGGTTAATTATCATAGGTCCCAAGGAGAGGGAAATCCAATGAGTCAAAAAACATGAAGGAAATTTTGAGTAAAAGTAGGGAATAGGTGTGACATGCTAGGATGAATAATTTCTCTCTCCTAACAAGGGAAAAAGAAAATGGGGGTGGGTAGAAAGACATACCTAGTAGGGAAACAAGCTGGTAACTCTAACATTTTACACAAACATAAACACTTCAACATACAACATAAATACAATTTTTTTTAAAAACACTAGCAATTACAAGACATTATTGGCACAAGGGGAACAAAATTAGTGCAGTGACGAAAAATGTATCCCTTTACATTTTCTCACTTGTTTGGGCCCTCATTATTAAATTAGACTTAATTGTGCCTTAATTTAGTGTTGTAAGGTGTATCCCTTTACACTTTCACACATATTTAGGGATCCCTTGATTAATTGAGATTAATTATGCCTTAATTGGCTCCTTAATTCATTTTCCAAGCTTATTTAATTACATTTTCTAAAGAAGAAACCCAACATTCATTAATGCCTAAACATAACACTTCTCATTGAGCAATGTGAGTCCTAGGTTTAGGGACTTGGGACCCATTTTCCCATGGGAAAATGGGTCCTCCCTTGATATTAGGACCTAAATTTAAATTATGTTTTTGACAATATTTTAATGATTTCAAATCTATGATTCAATGTCAGCTTGCGATATTTGAATTTCAGGAAATTAAGGATACACATTTATAAATACAAGGTTATTTCACTAAGTTTCATCTAAGCAATCTAGAGTTTTCAAGCTAGCGAGTTTATGAGATTTTAGGAGCAATTAAATGCATTCAAAGGAAGATTTATCAGAGTTTTATTGTAGCATTCAAGATCCAATTGTCATGTCAAAGTCTTTTTGCATCATGCATGTTTTAGAGCTAACATTGTGATGCAGATTTCATGATCTAATCAAGCATTCAAAGCACTATTTCAAGCAAGATTCAAAGTTCAAGATCCACATCCATTGAAACCATTTCATGCAAGTTGAATAATTTCACTCAAGGGTTTGTTGAGTGGTAACATTGCTTTGTTCATTCTTCATGCTTTTATTCATTTCAAGGTTTAATTACCAAAATGGAGTTTGACAAAGGAAAACCCCCATTCACCAAAAAAAAAAAAACCCCTTTCATGTTGTGTTTGCAGATCTAGGTGGAAGAAATCTTGAAGATCTCTTAAAAAAGTAAACTTGAAGAAGTTGAAAAAGTTGTCATAATTGTTGTCATCTCACGAAAAATCATCTACAAAAACTATTTTCAACATTCTGACACCACCACTTGGATAAATTGGAATATTCAAATCTATATCAAAGGCTCTCAAAAGTTGTAGAAAAACCCTGACACTGGACCCATTCACCCCTAGACAAATGAGTCCCAATTAGCCTTCAAAAAATCACTTTTGGTGATTGGTAAACATAGTTCTGCCTTTCTCAAATCTGCAATTTAATTTCTAGTTGTTATTTTGAGTTTAGTATTGTTGTTTCAAGTTTAATTTGGCATAATTGGGTTGATTTTCTATTTTTAATCATTCTCCCAAAAGTGCCTGGTGAACTTGACTCCCGTCCTTTAGTCATAAGGAAATCTGTAGATTCACACCTTGAGTTGACTCACCTAAGGGTCGTAATTCACTTCTTTGCATGGATCTCATTTCCTAATGAAATAGTAAGAAATAGGTCCCCTAAGTGGTTCATCAATCCATTTTGACCATCCAACCTATTTTTCATTGTTTCATTTTGGTGAACCCGACGTTTGAGCATTGTATCTTTCTAATTTTGGAGTCTATTTCAGCCCTAGATCTAGGATTTGCATTGAGTTGAATCTCATTTAGGATTGTTTAACTTGCATTAGTTTGCATTTCATTTAGGGTTTTAGGATTGCATTTTCACATTTTATAGAATCTAGAAAATACAAAAAAAAAATAGTCATATTAAATTGCTTAAATACTTCCCCATTTCTTTTAAATTTCTTTAATTAACATTAGTACTTCCCCCTTTTTTTCTTTTTTTAAGTCTCATTATTTATATTTATATTTATTTATGTTTTAATATAAATATTTATATCATAACTTTTGTCCCTCTTATAGCTAATATTTGAATATTGATAATATTACTAATGCTATTCTTTTATATTAGTGTTAATATTTTCATTAATCTCATCGTCATACTAGAGTATACATAATGCTTGTTAATATCGTTAGTATTCTTTATGATGTTGATATTAGTACTATAACTAACATTGATGTTAGCATAATTATAACTACCTCATAAAACTAATGCTAACATTATTGTTTTACACATTATTTTTTTTATTTTTTTACACATTATTTTTTTCACATTAGTTACTATTAATAATAACATTACTCCAAAAATATTAAAATCAATATTTTTATTTTTTTTACCACTTAATATTACTAGCATTCCTCAATGTTGGTATTAATATTATATTTAACATTAATGCTAGCATAATTATAACTACCCTATAAAACTAGTGCTAACATTATTTTTATTGATGTTAGTTACTAACACTACCCCAAAAATATTAAAATCAATATTACTAGCAATTGCACCTAGGTGTGCAATGGGTACGCCGAAGAGATCAATTAGGGATACTTTTGGTCTATTGATAGAAATATAGAGAGAGGGAGATGGAGAGATAAAGATAGAGAGAGGGAGAGGGAGAGGGAGAGATAAAGATAGAGATGGATGGGAGATAGAGAAGAAGAGAGGGAGAGGGAGAGAGGAAGAGGGAGAGGGAGAGATAAATACTAGTATAGATGATGAGATAGGGAGAGGGTGACATAGAGAGTAGGAAAGATGTAAGGAGAGATGCAACAAATAAAAGAGAGAGGGAATAATAGAGATAGAGGGATATATAGAGAGATAGAGATGGATAGGGAGAGAGTGGCAAGAGATAGGGAGATAGAGGTAGAGAGATGGATAGAAAGAGAGTGAGAGAAGCGAGAGGGAGCTAGAGAAAACAAGAGAGATGAAGTGAATGAGAGAGGTAGAGATGGAGAGATATAAATAGAGGGGGAATGAGTGAGAGAAATAGAGCACGACAAAGAAAAGTAATAGAGAAAGAGGAAGAGATATAGATAGGGTTAAAGATAGAGAGATAGAGATAGGGATAGAGAAATATGGAGTATGTATATGAGTGAGAGAGATATATGAAGAAAGAGATGAAGAGGGAGATAAGATATATATAGAGAGAGAGAGAGGGAGAGGGAGGGAGAGAAATAGAGAGAGGAGAGAGTAGAGAGATATAGAAAGAGGGGGTGATAGTGAGAGGAGAGAGAGGGAGAGATAAGGATATAAAGAGGTAGAGATATGGATGAAAATGAAACAGAGATAAATATAACTTAGGAAAGATAGAGGGGATGCATATGAGAGAGATAAATATAGAGAGAGATAGAGAAGAACCCTCAAAATTCAAACAACCGCTTTGTCTTCCCGTCGTTCTTGCATTTCCTTTTTTTTTTGGATTATAGGTAGATTGTAGTTTTCCAACCCATGTTTTCATGTGATCTAGGTTATAGGAAAATTATAGTTTTTCTTTCTTTTCTCCCCACTTTCTTTTCTGTTCACTTGCTCTTCCCTTAGACTTCCATATCTTTCAGTATTTTGGTATATTTTTTTGCATTCAATTCTTGTAATTTTTCCATCTTTTGTTTGAAGTAATGATCTTGTGATAGTTGGTTTTGTTGATCAAGTCAAAGGGCTTCCTATTTCACTATTCTATTCTTTATAACCAGATCTTCCATCAGTTTATCACTAGTTTCAAATAGAGATCTGAGTAACTGCCTCTCCCCTATTGCTGAATCCAGCATATCATCAGTGGAAACTCGTTTATAAGCATTAGCCCACATACCCAACATGTTTTGAAGCTCTTGGACTTGTTGTTTCAATGAACCATTAACCTCCTCCATGCTTGCTGATGTAGATCTAAGTGAGTTCCTCTCTTTTTCTATTGAATCAAATCTATGTTATAATTTCTAATTTCAACTTGAGAGCTTCATTTTCAATTGTCATTTCTTCATATTTCTTGCTCAAATGTGTTCGTTCATTAGTAATTTTGAGCAAAAGGTATGGAGATGTTTGAATTAATCTAACCCATTCACATCGCATCACCACATCCCATCGAACCTGCCAAGTAAGCATCAAATCAAGGAAACACGACTACATCCGACATAAATAGATGAAGCAAACCAATTTTATGTCATACAGGCATTGTGTTTGCATGCTATCTTCTGCAGGTTGCAATAATTGTATTCCACCATACATTGTCTCCTCCATAATTAATATATCGTATAATAAAGTTTGCTAATAAGACACATGGAAGTGGGTAACTGGCGTCTCAAACTTGAAACACTTGCAACGTCATTATCATGAATCTAGTTTGGGAAGATGAAGCCACTAGTAAGTAAGTGGAATTTGGCGAAGACAAAAATGATGTTTAGAACTTAATCCTTGCTGCCTAATTCGTTTTCCTAGTGGCATTCTATTAAGATTACAAAATTTCTCTTTGCAGTTGCCTGGCAGAAGTAGACTCTATTGAACCAAATGATCCAACTTATCTAGCATTGGTAGATTGAGCAACACCACCTATTGATTCAGTTAATCCAGAGCCAATTACGCCTAAACTAGTAACTGAGCGAGATCAAAACCCATAGTGACTTATGGATTCACCAACAATAGCCATCTCTTCCAGGATGGATTAAGTAGCAGGAGTTAAGACAATTGCAAGAGAAGAATCGAAACCAGCGTCTTAACCGAGTCTAGATCCATATTCTACACAGCTTAGTGTATCATTATAATCTCCCAATTGCACCTTAAAAACATCACATTCAGTGCACAATCCTTCACCATCAAGTGAGTGACCCAAATATTTCCTTCACCGTCCAAGTCAGTGACCCAAATCTTCATTCTGCAACGATTTTTTTCCCCCTGCTTATGGGCTACCATGTCTTCCAAACGACTTCACCCCTAATATGGCATCCAACCTATGCTATGGTTTAGGAACATCTGGTGTCGCCTCCTCCAATCTAATGTATCCTCTGTTTTGAGATGTTGTGTAACCTTCCAGAGGTTGAGCAATTCAAACTTTGCAATCTTACTACCTATCACATACGCACCCTATGTGTTTATTTATGCTTCAATTTAATCCACTTTGAATGCCAAAATCACTTCAAAAGTTAACATATCCTTCCCTTGGCGCGAACAAGAGAGGTTTGTGCATATTTGGTCCTTTATTCGCGGCCTCCCTGTCTCCCGTTTGCTCACAAGTGACTTTGCAACTTGACCTGAATTCTATCAGGCGACGAACGTGACATGCCCACTTCTAACCAATCCTGATGGTACCAAATTTTCAATGGATTAGATCATTTTGATCGCTGGCGAGCCTTCTCCATCATTGCACGTGGTAGATTTCCAAAATCAGCTTCGTGCACTTCAAATAGGATACGCCTTCGGCGTAAATTACTTTTGTTTGCTACTACCAATATTACTCTTAATATTATCAATGGAACAAAACATGTTAGTATTAATTTTTATTTTTTTTATAGTAATATTAATATTGATACTATATTCTTCACCAAAATAATTGATAGTAATATTGACAATTCCTATAATAATGACATTAATACTATATCAAAGACACAATATAATTTATTACACAATTTTATATATATAACACTTAATATAACTAATGAATTTAATGTGCAAGATAAATTATTATTCAAATAAGCCTCAAATTTATTTTATTTTACTATGATCCCAAAACTATATTTAGAAAATAAACCTCAATTTTATTTTATTTTACTATGATGTCACAACTATATTTGCTGGACTACATGCTGGAGTTCGTTGATTAACTTCCCTCGTCATTATGTAAAAGGAAATATTTATTAAAAACTAAGCAAGGAGGAGTAAAGTTAACATCACCATTCTCATTGACTAGAAACTCAAAAAATAAATTAAAACAAACTACCTACAAATACCTACCCGATACACACACCCACAAATAAAAATAGCTCTGAGACTTACACCTAACAAATAGACTATGATGTGACTGGTCAAACCAGTCATAAAAATTATAACATGAGTGGAGTCCCGTGAAACTTAAATACGCACCGGCATTGCATCAAAAATAAATATTTATGAAATCCTAAACCAAAGAAAGTCATGAAAATAGTTATCCATTTAATGCTTTCTCCATATATACGCCTGTGCAAGGTATTAAAAAAACATAGAGTGTAATGGAAGCCTCTTTCATGGAAAGGCAGGGGACAAATAGATTAGGTGATATTTTGATAGGACTATGCTTGGGGGAATAGACGTTTAGCTATTTTATTAGATAGTTCACCACAAAGGAGTAGTAAAAAAAATTAATAGATTATATCATATTATTTAGCCACTTATTTTTGTGGTGAACTATTTAGTTATGTATGAAATAAATTTTGATGGAATATCAAATATCACTAAATCTTGTGGGACTATTATATTTGAATAAGAATATAAAGTAAGGCGAAGATATTTTGTGATATCCATTATTTGTATCATTTTCCCATCTAATAATATGATTCTTTTTCCTATAGGCTCATATGCGAGTTCTAATGCATCAACAATTTTCTTAGGCATTAAAATAATACTAGCATTGGAATATATCATATCAATATGGACATTTTTTTCAATAATGAGTGTTAAATAAAAAGGCATTGTCTTTATTTTATTAATCTTATTATTCACATTATCAAATATGGCTAATACATTAGTTGCTATCTTTTATTGATTTGTATTATTGGTAGTTTGAGTGGTCCTCTTAGTCAAATCCTCTTGTCCCTTTAGAGCTTCTTCGAGTAGCTTTCTCTACTCATGAATGGACAATGCTTCCCATAACAAGACATTGGTAATTATGTTTTTAGTTGGCCGATTATGTTGAGTGGATCTAGAACTTGGATATTCTTGGCCTAACAAGTGGATTAGCTCAAAATTTTAGCCTCTCAATAGTGACATTAGTAGGAATAACAAGCTATTCTTTCATGTTATAAGGTTGATGACTCAATCCTGAAACTTTTGGTCTTTGATAAGCCTTATTTAGGAAACTCATGAGCATGCAAATTATAGATTCTAGTTGCACCTTAAGACCATGATTCTCCAATGTTCTCTTATTTTCTCTTGTGAAGTAGTCAAACTAGACTTTGGGTTGTTTTGATATAGTATCATCATTAGCAAAAATTATTCCTTCCTCTTCAATCTAGAAAAATAGTGTATTTTCTAAGGTTGTTTCTTCTTCTTACTACAAGGACTAGAATAAGGTAATGGCTAGTAGGCTTCAAATTTTAGATTAACTTATAAAAAATAAGAAAAAATTGAACATTAGAAAATTGAATCTATGACAACACTCAAAAAATGTAAACAAGAGAATATGCATCTTTATTCAAACAATCAAATTCTAGTCATTTGTCACATCATATCAATTAAACAATTAAATTATAATCAATGTCACTCCCAAAATCCAAAAAACACATTTTTTTTAACTCTTTATTTTTTAATTATAAATTATTTAGTAATTATTTTATCTTTTAATATCTCATATTTTCTAAATTTGATTTAATTTTATTAACCGATATTAAAACCAGAACACACAAATACAATAACATAAAATTATTTTTTGTTTTTACTTTTCTCTAACAAAAGCTTTAATTGTTATTAAATTTTTAAATATTAAAAGAAATAATAACACACTAACTTTTAATCCATTTTTTTTAAATGAACATTTTAATTCTTTGCCAGTGCCATTTAAAATTAGTTATAAACTATTTTCGTCGGATTTGAAACAATATAAAATACAATTTGGGGTTGATTTGGAACTATGTTGGAGATAATTTTTGTTTGAGCACGTTAGACATAGGCGAGAAGTTGAAATTTATTGAGCACATTAAATTACTGTATTAATATAATTTAATTACTTGTAGAGGGAAGTACGTGGAGTGATAGGACAACCATAGAAGGACAATAGGACCTGTAGATAGCAACAGGTGGACGACACAGTAGGGAAACCGTTAGTGGGGTGGCAGGGGGTTTGCACGGGCATAGCGATCAGGTGACCATCATGCCTATCGGTGCAAATTGTCACCTGCATAGACAGTGCCAAGAAAAATAGGGGTCCTTCTACTTGATTGAGGGGCATTTTAAACCAAAGAAAACCTAAAAGAAATAATATTTTTATCACTCTCAAGATCCTCCACGAGGGAAAATCTGGACTCCCAAAAGGGCACTCAATAATTTGAGGTTAATGAAGCTAAGTAAACATTTTAATTCATAGGAGGAAATAAATGCACCTACATAGACACATGGTTGGATGGCCCTTTTCCCTCCCTCAAACACTTAGGTGATGAACAATTAAAGGGATAGTCAAATTCCCATTGCTCTATACGGTGAATGGGGAGCAGTGGTTAAATTTCATGGTTGATCTCTTGTTTTCCCATCGGCCAATTTAAAAAGAAAATTGCACACTGAATGCACACATTAGTCATATTGAAAAATAGATATCAAAACATTTATAATAGAATATTCAAATTACCAAATAAAATAACTTTGATCATAAATGTCATCTCAACATAATAATCACACATCATTTAATATTACCTCATAGTTAGCTCCAATATGTCTTTCCCAAGTACCAGTAAGGATGCTTCATATCATCTTTCCATAATTTCATCTTCATGTGAAGAACTTAAAACTTAACTTAGTCTAATGCCAATATGACATTTCATAATTATACCAAATAGGGACATTATCGAGTTCATCAAAATAATTTAATACAATACTAATATAAACATTATCCAATTCTTTAAAATAATTTAACACAATACTAATATAAAAATTTCCTACTCATACTCATCAAAAATAGTTTAACACAATACACCTACCTACCCAAACAACTCCATGCACCGAGCACCTTCCCTGTGAAAAGGTTAGTATCTACACAAATAATATATAGACAAATTTAATTCCCAACATAATATTATTGGACTATGATAAGTTCTAAAAATCATCTCATTACAACTTACTGTAGACTATGGACTAGTATTCGATTTGTAGTGAAATTCAATTTGGTCCAACCATTATCAAGGAATCCTATATCAAGGAAATGTAATCATGTAAACCCAATTCACTTTAAATAAGGCTGAGCCTAACATTACCAATATTTTATACAAATTTACATTACTTTTAAATTAAGAAAGACTTGGGATTTTTTACTTGTGTTGATTCATTCAACATTAATGAAGTATCTATTGGTCAAACAATATTTCCCTATGTCATATAAGAATATAAAAAATTATTTGAAGTGGCTAAAACAAACACCATCATTAAGTACTCATAGCGTAATCCATGCTTACAAAAATAGCAGGACCTTACAAGCTTACCATTGTCAAAAAGGGCATCAATGAGATAGTAGTGAATTTTAGTAGTAGATTCATTACTACAATGAGAAATGTACACTACACCTCAAACCTAATTAATCAACGTCTCTTTATTGTGGTGTATTTGATTTAAATATTGGATACTATTTCTGAGGCAAGAGTACACCAAAAACTTAGACAATCCTATGACACAACTATAAATATTAAGAGGAATATGAGGGATTTCGATGAGTATGTTAAGAGATCAAATATAAAAATATCACAACTAGATAGGGCTACCCAAAGAGTAACAATGCTTGATATAATAAAAAACATAATCATAATAGCAAAGAGATAAGGGATAAACTGAGCATAGAATCTATAGAACTAGGTTTGCACATGGAAACAAAAGACTAAATTTAAATTATGAACTTACTTAATCATCGACAATGACAAGAACTAAAAAAACCCATATGCATTAAAATTATTATATAATAGTTTTAATACATTAGGTGCTATCACATACACACACCAAACCCTTAATACATTCATGCTAGAAAATGTTAAAAAATAAAATGCATAATTATGATTAGGATACCCCATTGAATCAATGTAAACAACCACAAAGACAATTGATTATAGATAAATGCACGAGATAAAACCCTTTCCACACAATTAGAAAATATACCCTTCATTTACACTTATATCATTCAATATTTGAGACCCTCAAAATATTTGTAGACATAATTGGAGCATAAAATTTGTTTATGACCAACCCTTACAAGAATAACCAACTAAAATATACAAATATCTAGTCAAGTGATTCCTAATTTATAATAAAATGGCCTTGAGATTATAAAATTGTGATGGAATGAAGAAATCCATCACTCTCTGGTCACAATCATCATTATTTTAACATTTGCATCTCAAAATGAATGAATAATAACCTATTAAATACAAAATCCACATGGGAGGCACAAGAGAATACACATCAGACCTACAAACATTTTTTTCCATTTATGGAACCTTTGGATTAGATGTGTTAGGGCTTGGTCAAGACAAAAAAATTATTGTAAAATCATCTCTATGGGATGTTGTGAAGATATCAAGTCAAGATTTAACCATAACCACCTTATTAAATGAAATACAAGTCATTCCTACAATTATTTTTTCAAATTATCATTTGGGTGATTAAAATGTAAATTATGGACACCACTTGATTAGATTAGGTATCCACAATGCTCCATTAGGTTGTTGTGTATTTTCAAGCCATTTCTACCCTTACAACTACAAGTTGCACAAATATATGTGCCAAATTTGATGAACATTGATTTTTTGATGGGATAAACCCAAATTCAGATTGTCATAACATTTAACCTAGTCATAAATGGTCCTTTGAATGTGTAGGGGAGTAATTGAGCATGCTAGTGAAAAATGGTGGGAGTGTTAAATTTAGGGGTCAAGGATCTAACTCATGGTCCATGCCTTCGGTTGGGGTTTGAGGTAGTGGTAAATTCATACCATATAAATTTTGAACACACCATAATGCTAAGAGGGAGGGTGAATCAACATATACTATAACTTAAACTATTCCATTTGTAGATTAAAATAGATTTTCTTAAAGGAAGAACATAAAGTAAAGCATGCACCACATCAATCACCACAAGAACACCAAGAATTTTACATGGAAAACCCGAAGATGGAAAAACCATAGTGAGAGTTAACTCACATTACTGCTTACAAAACTACAATTTTGTTTTAAGGCTCACTACCTAAGGAAGCTCACTGCTCCTTGATGGACTTGCAAGCTAAGACGCACAACCTTAGGGAAAGATATAAGACCTGCTGAACAGAATCACGGTCTGATAGAATGATACATGAAGATTAGAATGAAATCATGAACATGAACTGCTATAAAAGAATTATCTAACATATGTTGATGTTGCAACCCCTTTTTCACATAGTTACTCCATCATACTAACTTCACACACTTCATACTCAACTCACACCTAATTATTTTTCCTTTCCTTACAAATGATTTATTATTCTATAAATACCTTCTATAGTTCAACTCAAAACTCCAATTAGGTCGGCTCTAAAATGATCCATAAAATGAAACATGTGATACTACATAGGTTGGCTCCAAATATATACATTATGAAGTGAAATAAATTTTGGATCACAAAAAATGACATAACAAGGCCCAAATACATCAAAAAACATCCTCCAAAGTAAAATTAATTAATCAAGATCAACCACACCACCAAAAACTACCAATTGTTCATCTTTACACCATCGGGGAGAAACCAAAAACATAATGTAGACCAAGATGTGAACAATGTAGATTATCAAAAACATTCGTACAACCTTCTCCTAAAGAATATAATTAATATGTGTTGGTGCAATTGAAGAAACCCACTAAAAAAACAAGAACAAAGCATCTCAGACTAACTATGACACATCAACACTTAGGATATTACACTACGATTCACCTGAACATTTGAAACATAAATGGATGAACCCATAAACCTCTCTGAACATATCCCCAAGTCTACACAACTATATCTATCACTCCATAAGAATGCAGTTTGTTTGGGTAAACTTCTAAGGTACATAACTTTGTTTTAGTGTAATATGAAGAACAATCAATCCTAGCTTTTGTTGTAGAAATGCTTATGACATGAAATCTTGGAAATAAACTCTTTACAAAATGAAAAAATTCACCCTAGTGTCATACAACTAGATCATGTAATGTATAACAATGGAGACCAATGTACAGATACCTAGTCATAGGAAGACATACTCTTTAATCCTTATATAACTTCTCTCAATCATACAAATATGAACAAAGCCTCAATATGTCAAGCATCATTCTTCTAAAAAATTATACTATCATCTTTTACATCTACTAGGTCTTCTGGACTAACTTGCCTCAAACATGCTAACCCCAAGTCTCTAATTGTGTCAAACCACCTCTCTCAAATCTTCCACTGTCTCATCAACTACACCAATCTATCTCTAATCATTTCTCAACCTCTTCAGCTTCTATAAAAAATCTCTATACAAACATGACCTCAAGTTGACATCAATGACAACACATATTGCCAACAATCTCCCCCTTTTTCATTGATGAAAACACACATATATCTACAATATTTCTTTCCCCCCTTTGACATCAAGGGAAAAGAGCATAATAGTCCCCTACTTATGAAAACAAAAATTATGTGAGAAATCCCACTAACTGTATGATCTCCACTAACAAAACTCCCCCTGAGATAAATATGCCCCAAAAATGATGCTATGTACATAATATTTCAACTAAAAATGATACTAAGAGTCTCTACAAGTCTATACAAAGCCAAAAATATCTTATCTACCATAATCTTACAACTAACTTAGAAGGTATAATGCATTTGTAGATTACCTTGAGTTGGGTAAGAGTAGATAACCAGTTTTCTTTTGCTAGGGAAAGAATGTGATTCCAACATTCAAACTACATGTATAAATCCCCAACCTCATCCACACAGCTTGGAGCCTTCATCTTCTGATCAGTATTTTCTACTTTAGCTAGCAACGCAAATAATTATGTAAGCCTCACATTAACTGCTTCCCTTAACAAGATAAATTGCTTGTTTATTTTCTCTCTCTGGTCTAGAAGCAATGACAATTGCAAATGAATATTTCTAATTGTGACCTATTTTTTCTACCCTTTCCCTTTGACAAATCATATATCTTGACCATTTGAGTAATCTATGACTCAATGGAGTCAATATGATCTTTGATGTTCTTAGTGGAATTTGGCTATTTCAAGAAAAATAGATATAAAGTAGTGACTTCATCAATACATTCCTTAAACATCTTCATATTCTCTTGCAATTTTTTGTGTGCATTGGACCACTAGTCAGATGCATCAGCCATTCTTCTATCATTTATCTTCCTCAAGGCCTCTTGTTTTTCATTTTTCTCAATGTGGGAGGAATGATATTTGAAAGAGTCCATTAAAATTTTCAATTTTTGTTTTAGATACAAGGAAGAATCTATGGTTACCTTTAGAAAACCCTCTTGAATAATCTTCACTGCATCATCAACTAATCCAGTCTTCTTCAAATGTTCATGTAGAATCTCCTTCCTTGCAGAAGCATGAAGAATATCACCAAGTTGTAACTTATGAAGGGGAGAAATATTTGACAAGTCAACTTGTACCTCATGAGTAGGAATTTGAAGAAGTTGGGATGTCACTATAGGTTAAAACTGCATTGGTAGTCCTAGTAGTTCCTTGAATGAATCTGAAGATGAAGAATCCTAACCTATATCCATAGATGAAGCTTGCTTCTCAACTGTCTTCCATGTTGCATTTTGAAATTTCTCAAGATTATCCTCTTTCTTCTACTCATCATTTATTGGATTCTCCAGAGGAGGAATTTTATGTTCTTCACTAGGATTAGTGTTCCCCAGAGGTGGGACACCCACTTCACCTTGATCTCATGGATCTTGTGCACCTTTATTCTCTAGATGAGTAGTCTCCTCATTCTTCTTATCATTTTTCTTTGTCTCATCACTACCTACCTCATGACCCTCAAATGCTGATAGATCTATGTCTTGGGTAGACACATTAGGTATATCTTGCACGTTAGTATCATCCAAAGGAACTTGTTTCTCAATAGTCACCTTGAAACCTTCATTTCTTCAAGAATCTTGGTTGCCTTTTCTTTTGTCTCTTTCTCCATCCTTTCTATCTCTTATTTATCTTTCCCCATTAGAGTATTTATCCTTTGTTTGGTTTTGAACTCATGTGCCTATCTTTGAGATAATTTAACCCTTTCTTCATGAGAAATAGATGTACCATCCTTCTTTAATTATTTTTGCCTCATTTTAGCTTCTTCTACTACAACTTCATTCCTCTTATTATTGAGTGTATTTTTAAGACTTGCTAGAGGTTGATCAATAATATCATTTAGGCCCACATTAAATCTCATCATATGCATAACTATACCTTTCTCAATTATAGCCCTATCAAGAGGAGGCATCTCACCATAAAGAGTTTTAGTCTCTTTTAATGCACCATTCTATGCAATGACATTAATAATAGCCTTAAGTTGTAGACGCTCATTTTTAGGTGCTTCTAAAGGAGCCTTCTTTGGTTTCTTTGATCTTTCATTTCCTTTTCCTTTGGATGTTTCTTCTTCTCCTCCTTGTATTGTTCTCTTCTTTGTTCTCTTCAATATAAAAGATTCATTTTATTCTTCTTCATCCTCTTCATCATCATCCACATTCATTGGATTAATCTTTTCCATTTTTTCCTACTGCTTAGATATTGTTTTCTTTATTTCTGTAGTATCAATTTACACCAGCACCTCAGTAGTAGTCCTTATTCTAGGGGGTGTTTGAGGAGGTCTGAAAGGTTTAGGAGGAGTGGTGGTTACAAAGGCATACCCACATGTCCTTCTAGGAGCTTGCAGAGTATGTCGTGTGGCATAAGTGGTTTGTGATTCTTCCATAGGACCCTCAGGAGTGCCAAACACTTTTTCCAACCTTGTCTTCATCTTCTCCGTATTCTCCTCTACCTTCTTTAGGCTCTCCTTATGAGTTATCTCATCATATGTGTTAGACCTATTAGCAATGGAATCATTAGGTTTGTTGAGAAAAATTTCAACATATGCAATCCATTTAGGTCTGGAGACATCATAGGGAAACTTAGGTATCCAAGAAGTGTTTAGTTCAATTGCCTCCATGTAACAATTGTCCTTATCCACATTGAAAGTGATAAAACTTTTGTAGTTCTCTAGGAGCTATGATGGTATTCTATACCTCATTTTCATTTCATTTTGAAAAGACTTAAAGAATCCATTATACATAATGTCACATTGTTTGTTATCTAGAAACCTATGTCTGTGATCCCTAATCTGATGTGCAATAGTATTATCCCTTCTCTAGACCACATCCTTCAAAAAAGGGAATTCCTTCATGAAATAGAATATAAGACAAATGATCAGAGAGCCATACTGGAAGTTGTATCTTGTTTCGTTTGTTCTCAATCAGTTGGTACTATAAGAGCTCACAGAGATCACAATCCTTTCCTTTCTTCACCATCTGGTGTCTAGTATAGATTGTGGTGGTGATAGTAGATCCTTCTATGTTTGTATAATATATCTTGTATGTAATTCCCATCATGGCATAAAGAACCCCTAGGTCAATGATACAATCCATAATTAGGGTTCTTTTGTCAAATTTTTCTCTAGTAAGCTTCATAACCTCTTCATTCTTCACAACCTTCAATACCAGTATAGGTTTGGTGGAGCACAACTCAGTCACAAATCTAATAGCTTCCTTTGTGATTTGGTAGGGTTGATCTAGGTACATGAATTATTCATGAATTTTTCTCAACATAATTCTTATCCATTCATCTTCAAGGTTGAATTCGAGAAAACCCTTCCACATATCTAAGGGTTTGCACGTAAGATCATTGAAAACCTACTTCTCTTCCTTAGCTCTTGCACACACTTGATATCGATTGAATGGGATCAAATTTAAGCAAGTAGGGATTAAATAAGCTTCACATTTTCCCTAGTTGATCCATATTAAATACATTATTTTTATTTGACAAAAGAAATTTTTTATTTCCTTGAGATATCACATGGATCTATGATCACTCAACAAACTTCCGTAGAGAGTGTATTCACTTTGAAACCTTAAGCAAATGGCATGATATCATTTTCCAAAAAAATCCATAGGATAGGACGTCAAAATTTAACTTGTATGTTGAAGAATTCAACATCTCATGCTTCACAAGGGATTAAAGTATTTTCAATTACAACTTCCCCTGATATAATACTTTCATCTAGTTACCAGAGGATCCATATACACCAAGCAGAGGTACAAATCCATCCTTTACTTCACTTTCTTCCTTCTTCTTCCATATCTTTTTTATTTACTTCTTTTGTTGATCAATATCAATCTCCTTTTGAGGAGCATAAGGTCTTACATTATTTCCCTTGAAATACCTTGCAATGTGTCCTAATTTATTGCAATTGTAGTAGGTGATACTAGGTTTTAGAGCATAATCATTTCTTCTCACATTAGATCTGTAATTAGCAGTCCTATAACCAAAATTATTGGATGTGTAGTAGTAACCATAGAAGTATTGAGAATTCATAGAATTATTATTATTCACAAAACTATTCCTCATCACTTTACTTCTACATTAATTAGCCTTATGAAAAAATTTATCGCAACATAACACTGGCCATGAAATGATTAAGAGTTCATAGAATTGTGCTTTGGAGGCCTAAATGAATTCTGACTCATCTTGCTTCTACATTCAAAAACCTTATGACCAATATTATTACAAGCATAGAAATTACCATTGAAAGATTGAGAGTACCTGGTAGGAGTGGTTTGCTTAGGAGTGAGTTTTCTAAAGTTATTCTTCTTGTTCTAGATTTGTGTGGAGTTATTCTTCCTTCATTTTGTATTCTTGGATTTCATCATGAGAAATTTATTTTTCCTTCTCATTATTTCCTTCAATCATATTTTTTTTAGATCTTTCTCCTTTTCCAAAACCAAGACCACTGTTGTCCTTATTTGGCTTTTGATAATTGAGTACCTCATCAAGGAGATCACTACCACCTTTTATTTTTAATATTTTGTCTATCTGCTCTCTTTCTTCTTCCAAATATTTTCTTAGATTGATAAAAATTTCCTCATGTTTTAAATATTTAGCTGATTTATCATTGACCTTGGTATTCAAGTAATCTTCAATCCTTTTTCTTCTTCAACCTTAACTTTCAAATTAGAGATCACATCTTCTGCCTCCTTTAGTTTAATCTCACACCCTTCACCACCTTCTATTTGAGCTTTCAGTTTTCCAATTTCTTCTTTTGATTCTCCATCTTGCGTCTTCAATTTGGCAATTGTCTCCTTTGATCTTTCAAGCATGCTCTCATATTTCTGATTTAGTGTTTTTTCTTCATCTAGATCTTCAAGAGAAGACTAGAGTTCTCCTTCAAAATCTACTTCATAATCATCTTGATTGATGTCCCAACCTTCAAGTTCCATTGACTCTAGATCCAATTATGGAGAAAACATATCATTAAACATTGCTACAGATCCCATGTGTTCAAGTGTAAGATCTACCTCAACTATTAGGCTTCTCAAAGGAACTTGGCTCTAATACCAATTATTGAACACACCAAAATGTTGAGAGGGGGGGTGGTGAATCGTCATATACTAGAACTTAAACTATTTCATTTGAAGATTAAATCATTTTTTCTTAAAGGAAGAACATAAAGTAAAGCATTTGCACCACATCAATCACCACATGAACACCAATATTTTTATGCGGAAAACCAAAAGAGGTGAAAACCATAGTGAGAGTTAATTCACATTATGTAATCTCACTACTTACAAAATTATAATTTTGTTGTAAGGCTCATTGCCTAAGGAAACTCACTACTCCCTAATGGACTTGCAAGCTAAGGTGCACAACCTTAGGGGAATATAGAAGAACCTATTGAATAGACTCACAATATGATAGTATAATACATGAAGATTATAATGAAATCATGATTATTAACTACTATAAAAGAAGCATCTAACATATACTAATGTTGCAAACCCTTTTTCACTCAATTAATCCATCATACTGACTTTTCACACTTCATACTCAACTCACCCCTAATTATTTTTCCTTTCCTTCATAAATGATTTGTTCTTCTATAAATACCATCTACAACAATCCAAAACTCCAATTAGGTTGGCTCGAAAAGGACCCATAAAATGAAACATGTATACTACATAGGTCAACTCCAAACATGTAAATTATGACATGAAATAAGTTGAGGATAACAAAACACAACATAATATAGCCCAAATACATCACAACACATCCTCCAGAGAAAAATTAATTAATCAAGATCAATCGCAAATGAAAAAAATCAAACTGTCAACCCAATCAACAATAACAACACCAATAATTGCCAACTATTCATCTTTATAAGGACATCGAGGGGTAAACCCATAATAGTGGTTTACAATTTTGGTGAGGAAGGAAATTTATAAAAATTCTCACACATTCAAAATTTCATGTTTTAAATGGTTCGTTCGAACTATGGGGTTCACACAAACCCAAAAGTTGGGTTCGGTCGAACCCCTAGTTCGAGTGAACCCCCTTTTGCATGGTGGGTTTTTTCAAACCCTATGATGTCATGTTCCTTCATAGAAATAAATGGAAAATTCAAAAAAGGGGGGGTTTGATCGAACCCCCCTTCGAACGAACCCCCCTTCACCCTTTTGAGCGAAGGGGGGTTCGTTCAAAGGGGGATTTGCTTGAACCCCCCTTTTTTGCCCTTCTCCCCCTCTTCCACCAAATTTTAGCAGATTTATGCCCTTCAAAGCTCAGGCTGAGGATGAAAATGGAGGAGACTTCATAGACCCAACTGGAAGATGGTAGTCCTCAAAACGAGCTATCCAACAAATATTATTTTAATATGTTTTGGTTTTATTATGTATGTGTTTTTTAGTTTTATTAAACATAGGTTGTTCACCAAAAATCAAGCTCTTTGTTTTGCAAGTGGAAAAATAGAAGATTATCAAAATAATTTTTTTAAATTTTTTATTTGTGCTAGGTATTGATGTCCTTGATCTATTAAAAAAATAAATTGAATTTCGATACATACAAAAAAATTTATGTTGTATACAGTCCACCTATGTCCTAATTGCAATTGGTTTGACTTCGAAACTTGATTAAGGAAAAAATATTTAATAAAAAACTATGAGACCAAATGAAAGTGCTAGATATCATAGTTACAAATCTAAATTCAAAAAAAAAAGAATTTTACCCTTCATACAAAAAAAGTTATGTTGTATGTACGGGTAAGTGGACCAATCTGTGACACAATTTTGGCTATTAAGATGGCACTTTTTTTTTTTGTGAAATCAGCAAAATCTGATTTGCATGAGAAAATGAAGATAGTTACGCTCAAAATTTCAAGATGTAGAAAGAACAAAAGTTGAAGTGCTCTGAGTCTAGTTTCTAAGCTACTATTGTTTATTGAAATTAATGAAGATTAAGGGTCTCAAAAGGGGGCAAAATAGGTCTTGTTTTTATAAAAAAAAATAGCATAGTGCCTGAGGGCTCTCCCCTTTTTGGTTAATGTTTTTTTAGAATTTCAAAAATTCCAATAGTGAGAAACTATCTAACACCATGTAGTTTATCCTCCTTCTTTCAGATAATTTTTTTAATGAATATATAATATTTTATGAATTTTCAAAGTGGATACATCTTGAAAAGCTGAAATTTGAGTGTGCTCCCCCCCAATTTTTTTGCAAACTAATCAAAAATTGATTTTTTTTTCATCATGTGTAGAATGGAGTCTAGTTTCAAAAAACATAATTTGTTTCACGTTTCGATGAATGTGTAAAAATATATCCTAAACCTAGCACATGTTGGTTTTTGACCAAAAAGGAAGGCATTTGCAATAGAAGTCGTGGATCAAAACCTTAACTAAATCAAAATGAAAAAAGAATTATATATTTAGATAGCTAAGAGAGAGGTTAACACTATCACATTTTTTTTTTTTAAACTTGGATTGAAAGATGTGCAAATGAGACAGGGAGCACAGAAGAAAATATGAGAAAATTTGGCAAATCCTGTTAATTAAAACGTCCAAAGCAGGCCATTTGGCGAGCACCAAATTGCCTGCTCTGCACAGAACTAGATTTTTGCTTTCTCTGTCAGGGAAACTATATACATGAAATAAACATTTAAGTACAAGTTGACATTTACATATGGACATTTACTTTATTATAATTTAAGGTATACTTCATGTATATATAGGTAGGATTTTTGAGAGTGGTTTCATATCTCTACGATTTATAATGCAAATTCTAGTTTTTGGAAGATCTTAAAAATTTCAGACTTAGTCAAATTTTAGTAATCAGCATGTCGAATTTCAATAAATAGGAGGTCAAATTTTAGTACTCCGGAGGTCAAATTTCATCTTTCTCTCTCTATCTCACTCATTTTCATCTCTTATTCTCTAGACCTCTCTCTCTCTCACTATCTCCATCCCTTTATCTAACAATATCTACCTTGAGCTCAAGAACTATGTCTCTACATGTCCATCTCTCTCTCCTTCCCTCTCCAATATCTATCTCCCTCCCTCTTTCCCTCTCTACATTTGTCTATCTCTCATCCCTCTCCTTTTATCTATATATCTCTCTCTACTCTCTATATCTACCTATCCCTCCCTCTCCTCTCTCTCTCTCTCTCCTCCCCTCTCTACTCTCTATCTTTCCATTCTCTCTCTCCTTCCCTCTCTAGTTCTCTCTATCTCACTTCTCTCTCCTTCCCTCCCTCCCTCTCTAATTTTCTCTATCTCCCTCTCTCGCTCCTTCTTTTTCTACTTCTCTCTATCTCACCTCTCTTTCTCCCCCCTCTCTCTCCCTCTCTCTCCCTCTCTCTTCCTTTCACCCACCTTTGCTCTCTACTTATCGCTATCTAACCTACCCCTCTTTACACATTTCTCTCTCCCCCCTCCTTCCATCTCAATCTCTCCACCATCCTCCTTATCTCTCTACTTTTATGATCCATAACACATCTCTATCACCTATTGCACTTCTCTCTTTCCCCTTCCCTCTCTACTCTCTTTCTCTCTCTCACCCCTCTCTCCCTACCTATCCCTCCCTCCTCTCTCTTATCTCTCTCACCTCTCTCTCTCCATCCCTACCTTTTCCTCCCTCTCTCCTTCCCTCTATACTTATATTTATCTCCTCCTCCCTCTATCTACCTAGACCTCTCTCTATTTTTGTCTCACCTCTCTCTCCATCCCTACCTCTCCCTATATCTCTCCTTTCATATCTACTTCTCTCTACCTATTTGT